>BLSH010437367.1:1111136-1123700 GCA_018402905.1 Glandirana rugosa
CTTATTAAGGTACGGTCAGTAAGTTAAAAGGGGGGGGGTATCCGAACCGGTCCCTTACAACCGGGTCCAACTCAAGGATGTTCCTATACTTGTCAGATTTAGGATGACATTTGTTAGATTTACGCGTTTACAATTGATTATAGACATCCACGGAAACCTTTGGTTTCAAAAGTGAAAGGAGGTTCATAAGATGGTGATCGTTTTTTGTTTATACAAATGTGTAAAAATATGTATTTCCCTCAAGTTTACGTAACTTTGTGTAAGTATTTTATGAGTTCTTTCTATAGTTTACGTATATTTCGAGTTAAATTTTACGTATTACGTTTGTTTTTTTTTGTGGAAGGAAAGGAAGAAAGTGTACGGACATGTGCTACCATTTTGGGTAAATACACACCGGTCCGAGAATGTACATAAGCCAGATTCAATTCTTCCTGGCACAATACATGTAAGAGCCTGGCCACACATAAATGGGTTTTACCATCGTGTACAGGCATGTGAAAGAAGGAAAGGAAGGTGTTTTTTTTTGTTTGCATTATGCATTTTAAATTGAGCTTTATATGCATTTGATATCTTTCTTGAGTATTTTATGAATGTGTTTCAATGCATTTGAACTCCCTTTATGTATAAAAATGTGTAAACATATTTGTTTTTTGCTAGTGGTAGAATACTTGGAGGAAAGTGAAAACTTTGGTTTCCAAAGGCACCTACAGATATTAGTTAACATTTGCGCATTTAGATTGTTTACAGTAGGATTTAGACTGTTCATATCCTTGTAGGAACTCAACCTGGGCCAACATTCCCTGGCCAAGCCTATGGGGGGGGGAAAATTGAATGACTGGCATGGAATTATTCTGCTAACCGGAATAATTTCTCCCAGGACAACCATGCCTTCAGAAGTCACATAATTCAAACATGAAGGTTTGTAGAATGATTTTTTGTTGCAATGATTGTTCAGCAACCATATCTGATATCTTAAAGTGACTCTGTCACTAGGTAAATAGATCAATAAAAAGCCATAGCTGTAAAAGATTAAGATAAATAGTTATGTTTCCCATTGCCAAATGGTGCTACCACTGGGAAACTGGCATTTCTGGGGGTGTCAATCGCCTGGTCCCCAGGAGCTCTAATTGGTTCCTCTTACTGACCTCCATGTTACCACTGTCCCCTGATTGGAATACTGTTCAACAGCACCTTTCTTACCCTTTCTTTCACAGCTATGGCTTTTTACATAAGGTGCAACTAAAGGGTCCTGTAAGACAGTCTAAACAATTCCTAAATACAGTTACTATGAGATGGAAAAGCCTCATAAATTTAACACAAAACTCCCTTTACCTCTCCTAAACCTAATGCTCCTTTGTGACTCACACACTTCCCCTCCCAAACACTGTAGCTCACAGTGGGAGGATTTCAACAGGGGCAGTGCTGTCAATCCAGAAAGCAGTGGGCAGGACTAAGTGAAACCGGGTGCTGATTAACATGCTACTGGCATGTAGGCAGGTGCAGTTTACTCTCCCCTCTGTAGGTGGCACTATGTTGATGGCTGATGTTCAGAGGGAATGGAGGATGAGAGGAACATTGTTCCTCTGCAACCTCCTTAGGTGTCACTAGGGGAGCAGTGATCTCATTGGACACTGCAAAACTGGATGGCCCTAGCAGCCCCCTGTAGTGGGGGCATTGTGTATAAATAGCAGTTTCTCCTGCTGTTGGCACCCAGTTGAGAAAGTGGATGAAGTAAGGACAGGATCCTTGCTAGATAAGGACAGCTTATTTAGCCCTGGGGAGAGGTTCCTGACAAGGAGGGACAGACTAGGGTGGGACACCGCTGCTGGCCCCAATATTTATTGGACTCCAGTGCTATGACAAAGAGTCTGGATTCGTTCTTCCATATGCCTGTAGACTGAGGAGTAGGGAAAAACCTGGTTCGTAGGCACTCAGAGGGAAGATACGGGACACACAGCGGTTGAGGAGGCATAATATATTGTCAGCCATTTCAGATACAACAACAGAGTCTCGCAGGCCGGCAACACCCTGCGCAGGGGTAGTAAACAGGCAGGTCCAGTAAGCACAGAAGTGGAAACATTTCCCAAGAATTCTGCGACAGTGCATACGCTGTCCCTCCTCCTCTGGAACTTCTTCCTGTGCTAGGTTCACTCTCCCTGGGTCAAGGTTGTTTGTAAGCTCTGCCCTCACCAATGATGGCTGTGGAGTCACCCGGACGACAGCGTTCACTTGGACAGCAGCCTACTTGATGATTGTGCAGAGCCCTTAGAGTAAAAAATATTCCTCTTGTCCTCCATTCTTCCTGCAAGGCAGACACAACAACACTACCCATATAGTGAGGTCAACCTGCACCTGTCTACATGCCGCTACACCACTACTCTGCCTAACAGCCACCCCTATACTCAAATGATGCTCTGGTAAAGTAAGCCTTATTAAAGGGACAATCTTATTGCTGGAACTAACCCAATGTGCCAATAACATTGCTGAGAACTTCTGCATCTGTGTTGAATGTGTTACTGAGATGCTGACACCATGGCATTTGGAACTGTTAAGCCAAGTACTTTGGCACCGTTCTCCACATGTTATTTGTTACCTTTATTTAAGCAAATAACAATTGTGCCAGTTTACTTGGTCTCTGTGTGCCATTCTTCCATATTGGGTACCAACTTTCTGGCCCTTCCCATAGGCTTGTGAATCAACAGTTACAATGCTGATAGCCACAGTCCCTGCCACATTATCTCATTCCATTGTGGTGTAAACAGGCACAGCCTACCTGTGCCTCACCACAATAAGGGGTGTGTGGATTTTTGTTGACCACCCAACAACAAGGTAAGGAGGGTAGTTCCTCTTTAAAGTAGAATTAATGTAAAAAATACCTCTGTTTCATTGGCCTGATGCCCACGAGGTCTCTTGCCCCCATCTTCTCCCCAGCTTCTTCTGGGTGCCAGCCTTCGGCTACCTTGAACCTTGAGTGCAGGATGACATCACTCCTTCTCATGTGCCATGCACCATGCCAGAAATGTCTCTTTTGCAATAAAGAACCTGCATTTTTTTTAAATTGTAGTCCTGCTTTAAAGGGTTAGTTCACCTTTACCAAAAAAACTGCCTATGCAGGTAAGGATCTCGATGAACACAAACTGTGCAGCTTTGTCTTGCCTTGTTGCTAGTAAATTGCTAAGAGACTCCTGGCCATTACTGACTCCCATCATCACAGGAGCGAGCTCTCAAATCCCTGCACATGTGTTGTCCACTATCTTCTTCATCGCAGCATTCCTTAACTCAGAGCTACTGTGACAGGGAGGAGAGAGAGCATGCAAAGGGGTTTGAATGGTCTGGGAGTGTTCTAGCAACAAGGCAGGATGGCATGATGGCCTACTTTGGTCAAAGCTGCAAAGTTTGTTCTCATCTACAGGTACCCCTTACCTGCATAGGAAGTTTTTTGGTCAAGGTGAACTAACCCTTTAAGCCCTGTTTCACACTATGAATCACACAGGAATGCCCAAGCATTCCTATGCAATCTACATGCAATTAACTGCTGTGCGATTTCAGTTCATTCATTTTGAATGCATGCACTACTTTTGGAAACACACTGCGTTTGCAACTTGCATTTGGGATTGGTCTCCTCCTTTTTTATGCCCGTAAGGCCATCACTATGACCTGGAAAAAATCCATGCCTCCCTCCCTTTCCTTTTGGAAACACTTTGTGAATGCCAGCTTTTCATTATACAAGGATACTTACATTAATCGAGGTTGCCCAAGGAAATACACTGTATCACCAAACGTATTGGGACACCTGCCTTTACACGCACATGAACTTTAATGGCCTACCAGTCTTAGTCAGTTGGGTTCAATACTGAGTTGGCCCACCCTTTGCAGCTATAACAGCTTCAACTCCTCTGGGAAGGCTGCCCAAAAGGTTTAGGAGTGTGTCTATGGGAATGTTTGACCTTTCTTCCAGAAGCGCGTTTGTAAGATCAGGCACATATGTTGCACAAGAAGGCCTGGCTCGCAGTCTCTGCTCTAATTAATCCCAAAGGTGTTCTATCAGGTTGAGGTCAGGACTCTGTGCAGGCCAATCAAATTCCTCCACCCCAAACTCGCTCATCCATTTCTTTATGGACCTTGCTTTGTGCACTGGTCCAAATCATTTGGTGGAGGGGGGATTATGGTGTGGGTTTTTTTTTTTAGGTCATGACACAGGAAGGAGTTGACCAGCTGATCTCATTAGCACACACCCTGCATCATCTACCCTCATCTGGTCAACTCCTTTCTGTGCCATGACCTAAAGTCTGACCAGGATGTAAGGCAAAAGTAATCGAGCAGTATGTTTAAACGGCTATGAAGAGAGTGAGGTAAACGTGGGTAGAATAAATGGAAAGCTGTTTTATTTTGCAAAATAAGTACATTAATGCTATATTGTTACATAGGGGAGCTGGAATGTAGAAAAAAAAGTGAACAAAGGTGAACTTATCCTTTAAGGAGCACAGACAAGCTGATGCTTGACAGATAAGCATGTATTATCAATATATACTGCTTAGTAATGGCTGAGTTTTTTGCTTTCTCAGGAGTTTGTATGGCTCTCCTAAAAAATAAAACACTGCTGGGTTAAACATAATAATAACAGTTAATTAACAGTAGCAACCATATGACGTAGGCCAACACATAATTTCAAACTTCCTGCCACTCCTGAAGTTAAAAGTCTGTAAAAGTACCCGGAAAACTGTATATAAGAAGATGCACCGATTGTCACCATGGATTGCACACCCCCCCCAACCATTAAACCTTGGCTTGCTTACAGTCAGAGACCATGCACAGCATTGTTCAGCTCTTCGGTTCCACTATAGGGTTAAAATAACATCATTATGTCTTTATATACTGGAGATGACTTTGCATTCTGTTTGCTATGACAGGAGGAAGCGGGTGAAAGGTCCCCCCTCCCCTCCTTAACAAAAGGTGCTGAGCACGAGCAGCAGTAGGGTGTCCTATCTGCACAAAAACAGCGCTGGGATGCTGCAAGGAACTAGACAGAACCAGTCAGGACCAGCCCAAGTCACGGCACCCCCCCCTTTTTCCCACAATCACATGGGTTGCCCCCCTTGCCATGTCAGTATTCCTTCTTCAGCTTTCTTCTGATGCACTGCAAGACACCCCCCTCATCCTCCTCCTCCCTCTCCATAGTCTGCTATAGGCTGCTTCATTGAATAAAGATGCTTTCTGTATTAGAATTCCTGTTAACTCCTTCCTTGAGTTCAAGTGACACGTATCACAAGATCCGACATGCCTATGAATTTATTAGGATTCAATGCCAAGATTATAAGGCTGAACGACAAGTGAGATATTATAATTGTGCACGCTATATGAACCCGGTACCGTGTCTGCTAAGTATGAATTGGACTGACTAGGAGGATTTTGTGGGTATGCCTTGGCTACACGTTCAATGCTGATTGCTTTGCACTGCATTTGTGGTTGCAGATCAGAGGAAATAAATCTGTATTGTGAATGTGGGTGTAGCAGATGTCACTGTGCTTAAAGTGCTTGTGACCCTAAAAAAAAAAAAAAAAAAAAAAAACCTGTTTCCTTATAACAGGTTAAACAGCACAGTGCTTGTACTGTCTAATCTGCCCCTCTGAAAGCTGTAAAAAACCTGGCTGATCCTGCCTGGTTCTGTCCTCCCCCTGTAAACTGACTACGGTTTATAAGGAACAGGTGAGACAGCGCTCAACAGGAGAGGGAGGCTGCAGGCATGTGAGATAAAATCCTGGAAACACAGAATTGGTGCTCAGACTAGAGATGTCCTCCATGCATCATAAGTCCATGAACATATGAAAAAATAGTCGGCACTCCACCTCTGGTCACTGCAGTGACCAAGGCGCTTGACGCCAAAACGCGTCTGCTTTTTTGTACTTTTTATGCACGTCCAATAAACTTTCATCAAGAGGTGGAGTGTCGACTATTTTCTCATATGTTCATTGACTACGGTTTATCGTGGCTGCTGAGCTCTGGTCAGTTTACTTGCCTCCGTCATCCACTCTCTCCTCTCTGCTCTCCCCCCTCCCCTCCCTGCATGTTAGCTCGGGAGTCTGTGTGAGCTGTCTCCGCCCCCCTATTAGTAAAAAAGTAAACTTTTAGAAATTTTTCTGCCAGCCCCCTATTTTAAGCTGCCATCCTGCACTGTGTAATTGTTTGTTAAACGCTAAGCCTCTCAATACCTTTTTGTCATGTATCTTCAGGCCATTCACGTAGCTCCTGGCCGCTCTCCTATTCCAATACAGGTCTACAGTGGGAAGGGCCGAGCAGCCAGCATGGTGGTCAGGTGACTTCCCAGCTGACATTAGAGGGAGATCTCGGCCCCTCCCGCTGTAGCCCTGGAGTAGGAAAGTGGCCGGGAGTCACGTGACTGGCCTAAAGATACATGGCAAAAAATTATTTAGAGGCATCATTTGTAATAAACAATTACACAGTGCAAGATGGCAGCTTAAAATAGGGGCACTGGCAGTGAATTATAGTGTAGCGTTACAAACCTTTTAAAGCTGAACTCTGGAAGAAGCAAGTATTGTCTAAATGCAAGAGGCATGTCTATACTTATTTGAAACTTTGTCGGCTATTTATAAAAAATTGCCATCTTAAATAATCCCTTTAATTGCTCTAATATGTGCATTTACTATAATCGCCAGCTCCATCTAGTGGCCATAATGCAGTATTCTCCTGAAATACCTCAATGAGAAAAATACCATACTATGCCAATTAGATAGAGCTGATAATCATAAGAAATACCAATAAACATACTAGATATCATGCTGGCAGATACAAAATCAGCTGCTTGCAAATAACAGTCAGAAAAATTGTGTATCAAACTAAAATATAGATTGCCACACTATACTAGACACTGTAAAAACTCATGTATTAAAAGAGAGATAATCTTTTAAATAACAGTGAAATAAAAAAATACATAAACATGTAATCCAATAACCAATGTGAAAGGCATATATGTGAAACAGTCCCTGTTGTGTGCAAGACCACCACTGTGCTGATGAAAATACTGTGTTGATCCAATACTTGTGATCCCCAAATGTACCATCGCCTCAGATAAAGAGGACTCTTTCCGGGACAGATAGACCCTATTACAGAGTCAAAGTAGGATATGGATTGTAATCCCATCATAGAGGGTTCAACAGATGTCATATAGCGAAATTCCTATGGAATATTACAATCTCCAATGTGTTAGGTTAACCATCCATACAATTCTACAGGATTTACCATGACATGAAATTAGAGTAGGGAAACTCACATAGTGTAAAATCATATAAAGCTTTTAATGGAATCCAAAGACGCATAGAACTACTCACAATTTTAAAATGGATAAGCGCTTAATATGCAGAGAACAGTTCCTGAATGATAATTCAGGCAATCCAAACACTTCCTGGTACAAACAAGCATGGGGGCGTCTGTGTTGGAGTGGTCATCTTGGTAAAGGTGGGGCTTTGCTTCCTCACATCATAGGTGCTGCTCTAATAACTAATAAAGACTCATCAGGAGAGGAGAATAAAGCAAAGATCCACGATGTAAAAGTGAAGCAGAAAGATTCTTATACTGCAGGTCCTCCTATACAGCTTCCTCTCCAGCAAGGAGAACAGAGAGCAGCACAACAGTGACATCACCAAATCTCACTCCAGATTGTGAGACTTAAGCCTCATACACATGGTGCGACGGTCGTACGAAAACGGTTGTACAAGAGCATGTTGTACGATCATCCGACCGTTAGTACAGCCGACGTGCGACGGTCGTATAACAGAAGTTGGATGAGCACACTAGAAGACTTTGGTTGTACAACAGGCGGCCATACAACTGTTGTACCGTGTGTACAGAGAAGTTGTTCCAACAAGTTGTACGTGCAAAACACGCATGCTCAGAAGCCAGGAATGAACGCCCGGAAGTGTCCGTTCGTGAAAACCTACGTTCCTAATTCACAAATCACATTCACCTGAACTTCCTCTTTAGACACTCGTAACACGTCACCACGATAGGCTTGGTCGTACAATCGCTTAGTGCACGTCAGTATGCGAGACACAACAGCCAACATACGATTTTGGACTTCCGGTCGTACGATCGTCGCATCGTGTGTACGAGGCTTAACAATTAGGGGCAGCAGAACCCTAAAACTCACACTGCATATATCCAGTATTGAGAAGCAGGGTAAACGAGTGCCTAGGCACAGGATTTGCACTGCTATTCTTCAGAAGGAATTCCAGACAAAAGATAAATCTTTTAAAGTACTCCCTAAAGCAGAACTTCAGCTAACCCCCTTCCCCTCACTCCATTGCAAACCTTTCTTTCCCAGGGAGCAGATGCCTCATTTTGAGAAGTATCCGCTCCTACTTCCTCTTGGCTCGCCTATGCCAACTACAGGTTGTCTGCAGAATACAAGAGCAGACATCATGCACAAAGAGAGAGCAGCAGTGACCAGTCTTTACTACAGGACAGGATTAAGTTATACATTGGATTACTGCACAGATCGGGAAGAAATACTCAAAATATACCAAGGGGTCTGTTAAAAAAATTTGTTGTGTGAATATCTCAAGCATTTGCACAGCTGTCTTGATAAACCTGCTACTATGTTTAATGCTTATGGTTGTCAGCTCCATCTAGTGGCCAAAATGCAGTATTTTCTTGACTAAAGTATTTCTGGAAAATACTGCATTATGGTCACTAGATGGTGGTTAGGATTGTAGTGAATGAACATATTAGACAAATTATGGGGATTTTTCAATACAGCATTTTTTTTTAAAAAAGAGCCCTCCAAGATTCAAGTAAGTAAAGACATTGCATTTAAACAATACTTGATTCTCCAGGAGTTCAGCTTTAAGCACAGTGGCATCTACTCCACTCACATTCACAATGCAGATTTATTTCTTCTGCTCTGCAACTACAAACACAACACAAAGTTTGAATCCCCCACCCCCTGGCCTGCATATCCCATTAGGCTGCGGGCTCATTCAGAAAGCACAGCACAACCCACGCATGCACAGTGAGTTGTGTGAGAACCCATTTTTACTCAAAACAGTACTTTATATTTTCCCAGCCTCCTCCAAATGCCCAAATTCCATTATTTTGCTGTTGTAATCCAACTTCCTGTTAGAGCGTGGCTACGTTCGCCATTCCCTATTGTCCAACTGTATGCAGAGACAGCTATCCTCTCTTGCTCACTCCCGTGATGGACAAGGGGTATTGGACTATGGGACTGCAAGTGAAACAGCTGTGTAGAAGGATTAAACTAGGAACAGCCAAACTCTGCTACTAAGGTGAGGTTGTGGAAGACAGTTTCATGTCAAAGGTCATGTACCATGGCAAGACTGAGCACAGCAACAAGACACAAGGTAGTTATAGTGCATCAGCAAGATCTCAGGCAAAGTTTTCAAAGTACACTGGGGTTTCAAAATGTGCTGTTCAAGCTCCTTTGAGGAAGCAGAAAAAAAACGGACAATGTTGAGGTCTGTAGATACAGTGGTCGGCCAAGGAAACTTAATGCAGCAGATGAAAAACACATCATGCTTACTTCCCTTCAACATCGGAAGATGTCCAGCAATGCCACCAGCACAGAACTGGCAGAAACCAGTGGGACCCAGGTACACCCACCTACTGTCCGGAGAAGTCTGGCCAGAAGGGGGCTTCATGGAAGAATTGTGGTGCAAAAGCAATACCTCTGACCTGGAAACAAGGCTAAGCGACTAAACTATGCACAGAAACATAGGAACTGGGTTACAGAAAAATGGCAGCAGGTGCTCTGGACTGACGAGACAAATTGTAAATATTTGACTTTAGCAGGAGGCAGTTTGTTCACCAAAGGGCTGGAAAGCGGTACAATAATGAGGGTCTGCAGGCAACATCCAAGAATGGTGGAGGTTCCTTGCAAGTTTGGGGGCTGCATTTCTGAAAAAAAGGAGTTGGAGATTTGGTCAGGATCAATGGTGTTCTCAAAGCTGAGAAATACAGGCAGATAATTATTCATCAAGCCATACCATCAGTGACTGGCTCCAGATTTATTCTGCAGCAGGACAACGACCCCCAAGCATACAGCCAGTGCCATTAAGAACCATCTTTAGTGTAAAGGATAACAAGGAGGCCTAGAAGTGATGGTTTGGCTCCCACAGAGCCACGATCTTAACATCATCGAGTCTGCCTGGGTTTACATGAAGAGACAGAAGGATCTGAGGCATCCTACATTCACAGAAGATCTGTGGTTAGTTCTACAAGATGTTTGGAACAACCTACCTGAGGAGTTCCTTCAAAAACTGTGTGCAAGTGCACCTAGAAGAAATAATGCTGTTTTGAAGGCAAAGGGTGGTCACACCAAATATTGATTTCATTTGGTTTTCTCTTTTGTTCATTTACTTCTCATTTTGTTGACAAAAAATACATTTTTAACACTTCTGTTTCTGAAAGCTATCTTAATTGACAGCATTTATGTTCACTGCCTACGACTTGCACAGAATTGTATATCTGAGCAAGAAAATTCACTTTTAATATACTACAGCTGAAAAAGTAAATGGCTTTTGTAAAAAGAGAATCAATCTTACACAATAATCATTAGTGTGACAATGGAATGGAGACTCTTCCCACCACATCCTCTCCTTTAATCCAGATCATGTAATAAGTGCTTTGAAACATGTTTAAATATTTGTCTTAGATTGTGTAACAACTTCACCAATATTTTCTTTTGCATCATTGTATGTAGCAAAATAAAGATTTACTGATAAACATTACATAAGTGTACATAAGGCACCTGTTTTATCTACTTTCACTGCTCTGTGTAAGGCCCCATTCACACGCCATGTAGCGAGAAGGTACATTCCCACTTGTGATTTTTTTGGGGGGTAATGTACATGCGTTTCCCCGTGTCGCACATAGGGCAGCCCATTTACTTGAATGAATTTATAAAGAATGGCGCTAATCCCAGTATGAAGTATAATATAAATGAATAAATATTAAACCACATGTACTATAAAAAATATATAAAAATATATCACAGCAATCCAGGGTCAACAGCTTCCGACGCGTTTCGTGTTAATACGCGTCGTCTGGGGGCTCATACCTCACCTTCATCTCCTTTAAGCACATTTCTACAATTCTATTATTGATGTGATATTTATTCAGCACTAGACTAGCACTTTATGTTGATCACTTATTTCACTTTACTCAATCATTGTTGTGGTTATATTAAGGTTGGATTGATTTACCAACTGGTCACATATTGGTTCATACGATTTATATGTATATAGGGTGATCCCTTTGTCTACATATCCCTTTTATATTTTTATATATTTTTTATAGTATATGTGGTTTAATATTTATTCATTTATATTATACTTCATACTGGGATTAGCGCCATTCTTTATAAATTAACCCTTTTACGATTTGTTTGGTTGGTTTATGGCAGCTTACCCCCGAATCTGTCTTCTCTCTCTAGGCTAGCGCGGTCACTACTGCCTAATTTTACATTTACTTGAATGGGCTTTCTATACGCATTTGTTGCACCAAAGAAGCTCATGCACCAAATTTTGGCACTGAGCCAGCCTCGTTTAGCGATCTATGTTTTGCAGTGATTTCTGTGTGTTTTGTCACGCAACAATTGCAACAAAATGTTTGGGGTTCCATTAAGAAATAATGGCACTGCAAGCGCATCATGCGTTTTGAATTACATGATTCTGCCCGTTTTGAATTACATGATTCCAATACACTTAGGTGTGAAGAGAGCCTTAGTGCAGTTGTAAATGTACTCTTAAAGGAAACCGGTCATAGGACTGCCATTGCCAAAATACAGCGAAAATATTGATTACCTGGCTGTCTAGTTGATGTTCTGGCTTCATAATGTTCTGAAACACTAACCTATGGGCTGGTTCATACTAGAACACATGCGTTTTTGCACATTCCTGCGTTTTTTGGTTTTGACAGGCCATTTATTTTAATGTACAGGAATGTGCAAAA
This sequence comes from Glandirana rugosa, assembly GCA_018402905.1. NCBI lineage: Eukaryota > Metazoa > Chordata > Amphibia > Anura > Ranidae > Glandirana > Glandirana rugosa. The sequence continues at coordinate 1,123,119 of BLSH010437367.1, forward strand.
AGTAGTGCAGTTTGGTGTCTGTAAACATGCTGCGTTTGCTAGATGCATTTGGGTGCCTTTAATAAGTAATGGCACCCGCACATCTACTAAGGGCAGCTTGATCACATGCGATGTGGGAAGCTCATAAAGCAACGTGTCTTTTCCGCACTATGTTCTGGTGTGAATGGGCCCTTTGAGCTCTGAAAATGTCAGTGGCTCAGGAAGCATTGCACTATTTTTTAATGTGTTGATTGGGCTGCTGATAGAGTTGGTCCCAATGTACAAAAACACGTACATTATGGTGTGAATGCCCCCCTAAAGATGGTTATTTGTAGATCAGTTAAAAACTTTAGGTCCTAAGCTTTTCAGCTTTAATTTTGGGAATTCTGTAGCTAAGGCAGGCCATACATGGTTGGAATATTGGGTGGTTCAGCAGGAACTGCCTGAGATTTGAATCGTTAATGGGCAGGCTGAATGTACTAAGTTGATTGATTGATCAACTTGGGTACAGCCAGCCTGCCAGATTCTCTTGCGATTATCGTGAGCGGCTGCTATAGCAATAACCACTGCCTTCTCCCTCCTGCCGACCATTGTCTTCTCTCG
>BLSH010437367.1:1153494-1168076 GCA_018402905.1 Glandirana rugosa
CCTCGACCACCTACAATCTCTGGAACGCGAGGAGGTGCAAGGCAAACTCCTACGGGGTGTCTACGAGTTATCCCAAATCCAGACCTCTGTACGAACCGGTCAGGTAGTGGAAATGGGAGTCGAAGAAATCATTCCGTCACCAGAAGTACCTCCGCACATACCCCACTAAAAATACAACCTTATGACGGAATGCCGGGTCAGGGGTTCCCTCCCTTAGTACGAGACGAAGTCATACAGTGTCATGTGCAACAGTAAGTACCAAGGGAGTTACTTGACATCTAGGGGTCACAGCCGTCGTGAGTACGTCGGGGTCTGGTACTGTTAGGGTGGTGGATCTACAGTTCATTGAGGGAACCATGAATGACAACGTGTACTGTGACATACTGAAGCAGAGCATGATTCCCTCCCTTGGGGACTGGGCCGTAAGGCAGTATTCCAACATAAAAATCACCCCATACACGCCTCCATGAAGACCACTGCCTTACTAAAGAAGCTGAGGGTAAAGGTGATGGACTGGCCAAGCATGTCTCCAGACCTAAACCCTATTGAGCATCTGTGGGGCATCCTCAAACGGAACGTGGAGGAGCGCAAGGTCTCTAACATCCACCAGCTCCGTGATGTCTTCATGGAGGAGTGGAAGACTCCAGTGGCAGCCTGTGAAGCTCTGCTAAACTTCATGCCCAAGAGGGTTAAGGCAGTGCTGGAAAATAATGGTGGCCACACAAAATATTGACACTTTGAGCCCAATTGGACATTTTCACTTAGGGGTGTACTCACTTTTGATGCCAGCAGTTTAGACATTAATGTCTGTGTGTTGAGTTATTTTGAGGGGACAGCAAATTTACACTGTTATACAAGCTGTACACTCACTACTTTACATTGTAGCAAAGTGTCATTTCTTCAGTGTTGTCTCGCGCGATCACTGTGTCCGGGGGGGGGGGCCAGGGAGCGGGTACGGCGGACTCGATCTCCGCCGGCTACCCGCGATGCCCCCCCGGAGTGAAAGAACGGAGGTCCGTGCATGTAAACACGGATCTCCGTTCTGTGAGATGGGGAAGGGCTGTTATCACAGGCTTCCTCTATATGGAAGCTGTGATCACTCCCCTTCCCCTGCTAGGGCAGCCCACACACAGTTAGAACACGCCCAGGGAACACAGTTAATCCTTACAGCGCCCCCTCAAGTTAACCCATTCACTGCCAATGGCATTTACACAGTAATCAGTGCATTTTTATAGCACTGATCGCTGTATAAATGCCAGTGGTCCCAAAAAAGTGCCAAAATGGTCCGACATGTCCGCTGCAATATCGCAGTACTGCTAAAAATCGCAGATCGCCGCCATTACTAGTAAAAAATAAATAAAAAATAAGAACCCCAAAAATGAATTCTCATCATCCGTAAATGTGGCAACTTTTGCGCAAACCAATCAATAAAGGCCAATTGCGATTTTTTTATCACAAATATGAGGAAGAATATAAAATCGGCCAAAACTATTGAAAAAAATGTTTTTTTTATATTTTTTTTTTTGCATTTGTATCTTAGCAAAAAGTAAGAATTTTTTTTTTTTTTTTTGCAAAATTGTCACTCTTCTTTTGTTTATAGCGGCGATCAGAAATGACGCAGCGGTGATCAAATACCACCAAAAGAATGCTCTATTTGTGGGAAAAGAAGGACGCAAATTTCGTTTGGGTACAACGTCGCACGACCGCGCAATTGTCAGTTAAAGCGACGCAGTGCTGTATCGCAAAAAGTGTTCTGGTCCTAAAGTGTGAAATCGTTCCGGGGCTGAAGTGGTTAATAAACAGTGTGTTTATGAACTCCTAAATTTTAATACCTTTGATGAACTTTGATGAATTTTGCACAGCTTCTGCACATTGATTATTGCTAATTTTGCACAATTTTACTCGAAGCGCTACACTGTTATATATATCTATATTTATATTTATATATAGATTGTTTTTTTTCAGCTGCCCTGAACTCTCCTCTATGTTATCTTATCAGTACATGTACATTGGGTCATTTATAGTCGTTTCTAGGCAGTTGAGTTTAGAAGCATTTTTGGAAAGCAAAAAAATGCATTCAGGATAAATGTTAAGAGGCATATGAAATTGCAAATGCTTGTAACAGCTTGTAAAGGCGGTAACTCGCATTTAGCAGCGTTTTGTTTACAGGCCTTTTTCATTTTAAAAAAAAAAAAGCTTCTAGATGCAAGCGCAGCTGGACGCAGCTAAACACGGCATGTAATCGCGACTAAATGGACATTTTAAAATGTCAGTTTCTAGCTGACAAGTTAAATCGTTCAGGAGAAGTTAAACAACGTCCCGTGTATATTAGGCCAAGGTAAGAATGAACAGAACAAAGACAACCCTACGGACTTGGTGTGATAACCAAGAGTGATTAAGACATTTACGAGAATAGTAAAAAATTTGACAAATCCGTCAATCAACAAGAACCATCTGAGTGCAAAACATGGCAAAATAATTGCTGGGAAACTTAGATATGCAGATCTGAAACATAGATATGCAAGCCCAACCAAAATAAGAGACAACTGGATCTCAAAGAAAATCTTGCTCCAGTGAGTGAAAGAAAAAGAGAAACCGATCAACGCAAGAGTAGAGAAATTACAAGAGCAATCAGAAGAATGTAACACAAAAGTAAAGGTGTAGCGCTAAGGTTAAAATAACAAATAGAAGATAACCAAACTAGTGTAATAATAAAGTGCAGAAGGTTCTACATCAAGAGTTCATAGTTGTGCAAAATTGGTAAATTTAGTAAATAATGTCCAAACAATAAAACTATTAAAGTCTTAAAGCTGTGACAGAGTGGTCTCTGTTTCCAATATCTTTTCAAAATAAAATCCAACAGTGTAAGCATAAACTCAATAGTAGGTGTTCAAATAGATTGCAAACAGCAACATCAAAGTGAACAGATGGACTCTTACCGGATCTGTTGGACCCCCTCAGTCATAAGACTAGGGGGTCAATCAGGCTTATGTGGTTTTTCCCACCACTGGGATTGGCACACACTCTCCTTCCTGTGGGGCAATAGGTCTCCTCTCCTCCATCCGCACCTTCCGGTCGGTTTTATCTCCGTCAGCTCCCTCCAGCCTGTTTTATCTCCAAAAAGAGCTCACAGGATGCATGTATAGGAAGAAAAAAGTGAACGCTCCACTTGGCATAATAAAATCACCACTTTAATTACAGAAAAGGAAGTATAAAACAATGCCGGCATTCAAATAAAACAAATCAAATATGCCTTTAAAAGGTTACTGCGATGGGCGCGCGTAAAACCACAACATGAGCAGAGTATGGGATAATAGCACTAATACCACATACACAAAGGTCTTATCAAAGGTAATCCCACAACAGGTCATTTTCACATCCGTTGAAGAAGTTCTGGTTAAGTGGAACGCAACGCGTACGGAGGGAGGAAGTGACGTCACCCGCGGACCGGCACAAATGTGTTTGTTGCACCGATTATGATTGATGTCAGGATTTTATGAGACTAAGCTTGTTTACTTGGCACTAGGTTCTTAGTGCCTTTTAATGTAAGTGCATTTCCTTTTTTAAACATTAAATAGTTATTATTATACAGAGAGCACTATTTGTCCTCTATTTGCTTTCTGGGTATCTATGCAACCGGAGAGGCTCTGGGAGAAGTGATCATTGGTACCATCCAGGACTTCCTACCTGCATGACTGCTTGAGAGGGGTTGTTGCCTTTTCCCTAATTAAAGGCAGAGGCTCTGTATGATCCCTGTAATAAGGATCATAAGAGAAAGGTGAGCAGCCTGTGTGATTGGTGATGGACCCCTGAGCACCCTTTTTCACATGTGCAGCTGAAATGTGCATGCTCTAAGATCCCACTGATACAGCACGTGTGAGGAAATCTTTTCTGAATGAACTTTTGGACTTTTTTACTACATAGGAGCGCTGTACAATTTGATTATTATTGTATGTATTAAGGGAGGTGATTGTATTTACCCTGTGTGTTCAGCAGCTCTCTGGGACTTATATAGTGTGGTCAGTCCTTTATAGTGTATAGGTCTGCGCTGATTGATTTTCTATTTTATAATCCACAACATAAGCATAACATATGCATAAGTTGACAAGACAAAATTGAGATACTGCAATAAGGCTTCCAACCACACTGGTGTGAAGTGTATCATAAAGCAACAGCAAAAATATCTATGGTTCATTAAATTTGTCAGGATATTTATTCACTCCTAAAAGAGGTGTGTGTGAAAAAGGCGTCATTTTCAGCCACTATGTCTCACAAACAAGTGTTTATGACGATGGATACCAAGTATGAACATGCAATAACAGTAAAAAGAGGAATGCTCTAAGGATGTGCTCTGTCTCTGCTTTTGTTCAACAACTTTACAGACAAAGCTATTCCAGTTAATTGTGAAGGTGTTGGAATTCCAATGCTTGAATCCAAGATCATACAGAAAATAAACCATGCATATAATGATACTATTTTGCTTGCAGAGTCCAAGGAAGATTTTAAAGCTAAACTCCAGAAAAAATTAAGAAGAAAGTACACTTGAAACAGGGTAACTGCTCGTTTAGGTCTAGGAGGGTTGAAAAAGTAGATGCTCCTGCTCCAGTGGTCTAAGATCATCAAGATCAATGTAGGGTATATACTGTAGCTCTGCCTTGGACATGAGGACACTGAGGGACAGTCCACCACTGAAGATTGGAGAACGCTGTCTGCAGAGAAGAGCAGAGGCTCAGGTTAGTAAAAGTGCTTTTTTGCAGCCCCATTGCAAGAGAGAATGTTTAGATTTACCCATCCCGGGTGAGGACAGCCCTGGATCTCTGGGCAGGTAAGTGTCTTTTTTTTTTAAAAGTCACCAGCTACAGTATTTATAGAGAGGTGTAAAGAGGTGCTGCTAAGGGAGTATGAAGCAAACCCACATCTTCCAAAATCAATTTTTGGTTAAATCACCAAAGTGATTGAGGAGGGGAGCAAAGTAAAGAAAAGGAAAGGGAAAGCAGCTAGTTTAAGCAAACCCTGCTTACACCAGCTGCTGAACATTGCTGTGCCAATTCACTCACTGGTTTAACATTTTCACTGTTGCTTAAGTCTGCATACTTATGTAACCTGGATTGTAGCTGATAACTGCTGTGGAACTTTGTCCCTTGTTGCTGATTTATTATCCTTCTGCATTGTGGACAGGGTTAAACCAAATATTCATTAATGCAGAAGTGCAGTAGCCATCTTTAAAGAGACAACTTTGCAATGCTCATTAATGGAGTGTCTTCAGTGCAGGGGGAAGCCATCTTGGCTGGGTCTAGTTCATAGGTGTGCACAGCCTATTGCATTAGAGTGTGCACCCCAAAACTCAAATACACATGCCTTTTCTGCAGTCTGCACTGGGCAGTGAATGACAGTTCCCCAGGCTCTGTGAAGTTACATAGTCAATCCGGTTGAAAAAAGACACAAGTCAATCTAGTTCAACCAAATTAATGGGAAGTGCTCTGTGCTGAGAGGCTTCCTATTCATTTACAAACGAAAGCATAGTAAACCGTTTACTATGCTTCAGTTATACATGAACGCAGTGAGTGTATTCACTGTGTTCATTCGGAAAAGGAAAGGGCCAGTAAATAACACATTAACTAGACCCTTCCTTCGCTCTCCATCCTGATACATCCCCCAGCAGCTTGGGGGGGGGGGGGGAGGAGAGGAGGGAAGCCAGCAGGCACATCTGGCACACCCCCTGTACATGCCTTTGGTTTGGTTCAATCCTGGAGGTTGATGATTGGCTGATACAACAGGGCATGAAAAGCAGTGTGTGTGGCCAAAGAGGTTGCCAGAACAATCTATTGCTGTGCTGCCCAGGAGAAGAGCTCTGATCACAGATTGCTTCTGCATTCATAATCTATGCAATGCTACAAGTGAGGTGAATCTGTATGACAGAATGACAATGAGCGCAGGGCCCTGTGCTGCACCCACCTACAGTGAGTACTGGGATCTGTGCTGCACCTGTTTGCTGCTGTGTGTTGGACGCATGTGCCCCGGGGGCTGAATTTGCTGATCTGGAATGAACTGCTGAGAGACAGTGCTGCTGAGATCGAAAACAGAGACACAAGCTGCTTGGACACGTGCCGTAATAGAGACACTCTGTCAGTTTGCTACCACTAGGGACTGAGTTCTGCTGTCGTGGGACCCCATAGCCCAATGTGCCCACAAAGACCAGGACTGACTGTGTAGAGAGCTGAGACCTACTCAAAAGGCCCCCCAAATACTTGCTGTTAGAGACTTCTGAGTTGCTACTGTTGGATGAATGGATTCTTGCCATAGCTGACCACAATCAGGTGAGAAATCAAAGAGACTGAGAAATTTTTCCCTGGATGGGTGAGAATTTTCTCCCTGGAAAGGTGTGGTTTGGATGCAAGGTGAGATGAGACTGTGCTAGAGAGCACTCCTACTACTTGTAAAGATGGAAAAGAGGTACTCAGCAGGATTTAAAGAGAGAGATCACAGCAAATATCTCTGTCTGACTTGAACTGGATTTTTACTGAATCAGAGCAGAAGAGAGCTCCCTGGATCTAGTAAGAGACTAACATCATACAAATGATTCTATTGTTTGCTAGGAACTGTTGTGCCTTCTCCAAAGGCCCCAACTTTGCCTGCCAATGTTTTTTTTCCTATCCATCACTTGCCAGTGTGTTAAAATGGGGACTGTTATAACAAGTTAGCACTTCCTTTATATACAGTTGTTAGGTGAATGCAATTCTGTTAATTACTGTTATTCAGAATACTGCAGGTGTTTACTCATAGCTCTCAGAGTAATGATATTGTTATAGTCATTGTTTGTATGAGCACACTTGCTAATCTACTCATTTTTAAAGGGGTTGTAAAGCCTCACAGTTTTTCACCTTAATGCATTCTATGCATTAAGGTGAAAAACCTTTTATTTTGCAGCAGCCCCCAAGACCCCCGTTTACTTTCCTGAGCCCGATCGTTCGCCCGCCGGAGACAAGCCTAGCAGCTCAAGCCGCAGGCTCCGGTCCTCATTGGATAGATTTATAGCAGGGGAGCCATTGGCTCCTGCTGCTGTCAATCAAGTTCAGTGATGCGGTGGGCGGGGTCAAGTCCTGCCGTCTATGTCAATGGATGCAGAAGCAGAACTCAGGAGTGCACCCGCACGCTTCCCTGACGGGGCACTTGAGAAGAGGAGGAGCCCAGGAGTGCCGCTGGGGGACCCCAGAAGAGGAGGTACAGGGGTCACTCTGTGCAAAACCGCTGCACAGAGGAAGGTAAGTATGACATGTTTGTTATTTTTTTTTAAAAATTGAGCGTTTAGTATCACTTTAAGTCTATGCTAAGTGTAATAAATCAGGGTGTGTCAGTAAGTGCTGGGGGAACAAGGTGTGTCATCTTCAGGTGTGCAGAGAAATCACATAAACAGTACAGCGCCGCCTCTGAGAGTAGCGTTACAATTGATATCTTTGTTTCTGCAAGAAGGAGGCGATGTACAGCCTCCAAAAGGCTTTTATATACAATTTATGTTTGAAATAAACTCACTTTTGGACCCCACCGTTACAGTGCCGCATACAGATTTACCCATCCAGGAAATTACAGAAAGCTGTGATGCTAAGCAGGACATTGACCTGGCAAAAGTCAAAGAAAGTAATGGTGGAAGCAAGGTTCCATGTTTGAAGGTCACTAAGTAAGCCACCGTGGTAGTGGTATTAGCAATGAGATTATGTAACACCACTGTTCACAGAAGTCACCTATTCTTGATATTGAAATTTTATTAAAAGATTTATGAGATTTTCATCAATAATTACAATTTTTGACATCCTCTCGTCCCTGCCCAGGTACTCCAGGGACAACACACATGGCTGGAATATATTAACCACTTGCCGACCGCTCACCGCAGCGTGACGGCGGCAAGATGGCTCGTTATTACAAACCGCCGTCACCTGATGGCGGGCGCGATAACTAGCATTGTGAGCACGCACGCTCCGCTGGAGGCACGCTCACTGTGTCCGGAGGGGAGCCAGGGAGCGGGTAGGGCGGACTCGATCATCGCCGGCTACCCGCGATGGCCCCTCACACTGAAAGAATGGAGGTCCGTGTATGTAAACACGGATCTCCATTCTCATAGAGGGGGAAGGGCTGTGATCACAGGCTTCCTGTATATGGAAGCCGTGATCACTCCCCTCCCCCTGCCAGCCCAGCACCAATACAGTTAGAACACAGTGAGGGAACAAAGTTAACCCTTAGAGTGCCCCCTGCAGGTTAACCCCTTCACTGCCAATGGCATTTACACAGTAATCAGTGCATTTTTATAGCACTGATCGCTGTATTAATGCCAATGGTCCCAAAAAAGTTTCAAAATGGTCCGACATGTCCGCTGCAATATCGCAGTACCGCTAAAAATCGCAGATCGCCTCCATTATTAGTAAAAAATAAAAAAAAATAAAAAAACCCAGAAATGAATTCTCAGCATCCGTAAACGCGGCAACGTTTGCGCAAACCAATTAATTAACGCTGATTGGGATTTTTTAAACAAAAATATGAGGAAGAATATAAATCGGCCAAAACCAATGAAAAAAAATGGGGTTTTTTTTATATTTTTTGGGGGATTTGTATTTTAGCAAAAACTTTTTTTATTTATAGCGGCGATCGGAATTGATGCAGAGGTGATCAAATACTACCAAAAGAAAGCTCTATTTGTGGGGAAAAAAGGACGCAAATTTTGGTACAACGTCGCACGACCGCGCAATTGTCAGTTAAAGTGACGCAGTGCCGAATCGCAAAAAGTGCTCTGGTCCTAAAGTGTGAAATCCTTCCGGGGCTGAAGTGGTTAAAGAAGTTTATGATAAAAAGAGGCCATCTAGTAGTTGCTATCATTATCACGGCTGTTTGTTGACGATCTTTAAATAGTTGATGACTTTTGGATACTGTAAAGTGGATTTACAAAAATAACCCCACAACCAGCGTAAATAGCTGGCAGTAACCAGAGATCCGCAAGGCCAGAGGACTTCCAGGCTGAAATTCAAGTCTGACCTCTTGTATGTTTACTGTTTGTGCGTTCGGAAAGGAACCCTGTCTGGTTTATGGTTTGTATTTATTAGCATTACAATTTCTCTTCTAGGGAGCAGATTAGTGTGTGTTTCCAATGATGCATGCTTTGATTGGTTATTTCAGCAGACAGAAAGTACATACAATTCTGAGAAAATACGCCAGTAGCTGAGTTTCCATTAACATGCTGTCATATTCTGAAATATGTGACTGCATAATGATTTCCATATTCTCTGATTGTTATTTTTAAAAGAGAAATGGTACGCCAATAAAAAAAAGTTGTTTTTTAGTATATTATAGTAAGTGCTGGGCCAGAGTGTTCTGCTGGCTATTCTTGGTTGAACTTGAACGTCTTTCCACTGGAGATACATCCCAACGCTCAAATTTGTAACTAGAGGACTGTAAGCCAAGCATTCCCCAACTGCCAAACAATGAATCACATTAACCCGGCCTCCCGCCGCCTTTTAAGTGGACTTTAACACAGGGAGGTGGAGCAGTTTCCCAATCATTTGACTGCTGTGATTGGCTCTCACAGCCGTCACATGATCAGGAGTAGTCTCGCCGGCTTTCAATCAGAAGCCATGACCGGAAGCTGGCAGAGAAAGCTAGGCCAATGTGCTGGGAGCACACAGTAAATGTGCTATGAGCATACAACCTTAGACCGCTGTGGACACACAGGGGGTTATTTACTAAAACTGGAATGTACAAAATCTGGTGCAACTCTGCATAGAACCAATCAGCTTCCAGGTTTTATTGCCAAGGCTTGATTGAACAGTCTGAATTCAGAAGCTGATTGGCTACCATGCACAGATGCACCAGAACCTGAGTGCACCAGTTTTAATAAATCTCCCCTATAATGTATGCGTGGTTGGGCGTTAAAGGCTGCCTTTCTTGCTGCCGCATATATGCATATTATAGTCAATAAGAGGTTAAAGTGATAATAAAGCCTTGTTTCTTTTTTTTTAATAGCAAACATGTTATACTTGCCTGCTCTGGGCAGTTGGTTTTGCACAGCGCAGCCCGGATTCTCCTCGGGTCCCCCGCTGGTGCTCCAGTCTCCTCCCTCCTGCCGGGTGCCCCCAGAGCAAGCAGCTCACGACTCGCGGCTCTGTGTGTCCATACACACACAGAGCCGTGGTTCAGCCCTGCCCCCTCCATCTCCTGATTGGTTTACTGGCTGTGATTGACAGCAGCAAGAGCCAATGGCTCCCTCTGCTGCCAAAAGCCAATCAGGAGTGCAAGTCCCTGGAGAGGCAAGGCTGTCGTGGACATTCCTGGATCGAGAGGGGGCTCAGGTAAGTATTGGGGGGGGCATGGATGCATGGAGGTAAAAAACCTTGTGCTTTTACAACCACTTTAAAGTAGACCTCTTAGTAACTATATGTAGCCAATGGCCCCCTTAGAGGTGGCTGGTTGATGTGGTCCACCTGTCACTCTGCCCTCAATCACACATTTCCTTTCACCCGGAGTCCGCAAGCCGGACTTTGTTTTTCTTGTTGGTCATTAAGGGAATAAACTTGGATGGCGCAGGGAAGACAGGCAAGGGCCACGGGCCCTCAAAGTGTAGCTGAGTACAAATGTGCTAGCGGAGTTTTGATGGACTACTGCTCCCAGCCCATCCTCTTCCAGACCACTCCGGCCTACTCCACTGCCCAGTGATCCCTTGTCACTGGCTCCTCTGGCTTCCACAGACTGTCCACTGCGTCCTCCCAGCCTGCTCCAGTCCCCTTCTCCAGCTCCCAGGGTATGTCACTCACTGACACCGGTGGATCCTTTAAAGAGTCTTTCCTGTAGCCTCTATGTTGCTCTCCTGCTCCCTTGTGCTGCTCCAGTATCTCTCTCTCTCCTCCTGGCTGCACCCAAGCTCCCAGGCCTCAAGGCCACCCTCCCACCCAGTCCATCCGCCGTATGAATGGCTTGTAACAATGGCCACACCATATCCATGCTTCCATTATTGCTGTTGGCATCCGACATCCTGGGCAGAGCAGGCATGGTCTTTCCATACCATCCACCACTCCGAGGGCAAATCCCCCACGGTACTCAATCCGGACACCCGTGCCCACGAGTGTCCATTCTGGCAACCAAGTGAGAGCTGGCAGCAAGCCTCCGCCCTTCGTCATCTTCCTCAGCTTCCTCAGTATTTAAGGCCAGCCCCCTGCCAATCCAGGTTGGGGATTGGTCAGGGCTCCTTACCTCAGAAAATCCCACCTCCTCTTCTATCCCCTTTTCCAGAACCGTCTAGGCCCAAGGGGTAGGGGTAACCAACGGGTGTTCCTTCCTGCAGTCTCCAGCTCTTCCTGGGCCACTGCCCTGCCCAAATCAAAACATTCAGGCCTGACTAAATTTGCCTCTCCTAGCAAAAAGCTCACCTAAGCACCTATTTTCTATGGGGGTTCTACATATACAAGTCTACATAAATACATTTCTGACATGTCAAGGTACGCAGCAACAGTGTTTAAAAAAGAAAAAAACTTTCTCTGATCATAACAAGCAAAGCTGCCCCTACCTGCAATTCAGTGACTGTGCCTATGCTAAGAGGTTTAGTCTGGCTAAAGAATTTCAGTCTGCTGCAGGTAGAGGGAAGCATTTTCTCATTTTCCTCATCAAACAAAGGTCACTCATATTGTAACTTTGGAGCAATATACAAGGGGAGACAAGGAGACTGAGCTATGTGAAATCACATGTGCACACACAGCCCATAACAAAGACTACTGTGCAAGCAGCAGGACTTACAGGAGAAATGATTTCACTCCAGCCAGTCCTTGACCCTGCTAATCCTAGCTGATGTTTTCATGATATCACCAGCCTTCTAGGAACAAAGTAAAATTAAGTTATTATCAAAAGCAATAATATCATGCCTTTAAGAATTTAAAAAAACTTGGAAGGGTCAAGCTTACACCTAAAATGGTATTAAAGCAGTAGTAAATAGCATAAAGAAATAGGCACTGGGCAGTTTAAAGTGGATGTAAACCCTCACATTCAGTATCTCACAAAAGTGAGTACACCCCTCACATTTTTGTAAACATTTTATTATATCTTTTCATGTGACAACACTGAAGAAATGACACTTTGCTACAATGTAAATTAGTGATTGTACAGCTTGTATAACAGTGTAAATTTGCTGTCCTCTCAAAAAAGCTCAACACACAGCCATTAATGTCTAAACTTCTGGCAACAAAAGTGAGTACACCCCTACGTGAAAATGTCCAAATTGTGGCCACCATTATTTTCCAGCACTGCCTTAACCCTCTTGGGCATGGGGTTCACTAGAGCTTCACAGGTTGCCACTGGAATCCTCTTCCACTCCTCCATGGCAACATCATGGAGCTGGTGGATGTTAAAGACCTTGCGCTCCTCCACCTTCCATTTGAGGATGCCCCACAGATGCTCAATAGGGTTTAGGTCTGGAGACATGCTTGGCCAGTCCATCACCTTTAACCTCAGCTTCTTTAGCAAGGCAGTGGTCATCTTGGAGGTGTGTTTGGGGTCGTTATCATGTTGAAATACTGCCCTGCGGCCCAGTCTCCAAAGGGAAGGGATCCTGCTCTGCTTCAGTATGTCACAGTACATGTTGGCATTCATGGTTCCCTCAATGAACTGTAGCTCCCCAGTGCCGGCAGCACTCAAGCTGCCCCAGACCATGACACTCCCACCACCTTGCTTGACTGCAGACAAGACACACTTGTTTTTGTACTCCTCACCTGGTTGCTGCCACACACGCTTGATACCATCTGAACCAAATAAGTTTATCTTGGTCTCATCAGACCACAGGATATGGTTCTAGTAATCAATGTTCTTAGTCTGCTTGTCTTCAGCAAATTGTTTGCAAGCTTTCTTGTGCATCATCTTTAGAAGAGGCTTCATTGTGGGATGATAGCCATGCAGACCAATTTGATACAGTGTGTGGCGTATGGTCTGAGCACTGACAGGCTGACCCCCCCACCCCTTCAACCTGTGCAGCAATGCTGGATATGGCACTGAGCACGTGCACTCAACTTCTTTGGTCGACCATGGCGAGGCCTGTTCTGAGTGTAACCTGTTCTCTTAAACCACTGTATGGTCTTGGCCACCATGCTGCAGCTCAGTTTCAGTGTCTTGGCAATCTTCTTATAGTCTAGGCCATGTTGAGCAACAATTCTTTTTTTCAGATCCTCAGAGAGTTCTTTGCCATGAGGTGCCATGATTAACTTCCAGTGACCAGTATGAGAGAGTGAGAGCAATAGCACCAAATTTAACACACCTGCTCCCCATTCACACCTGAGACCTTGTAACACTAACAAGTCCCATGTCACCGGGGGAGGGAAAATGGCTAATTGTGCCCAATTTGGACATTTTCACAGGGGTGTTTTCACTTTTGTTGCCAGCAGTTTAGACATTAATGGCTGTGTGTTGAGTTATTTTGAGGAGACAGCACATTTACACTGTTATACAAGCTGTACACTCACTACTTTACATTGTAGCAAAGTTTCATTTCTTCAGTGTTGTCACATGAAAAGATATAATAAAATATTTACAAAAATGTGAGAGGTGTACTCACTTTTGTGAGATACTGTATACCCAGTGAAGGGAACAGCCTCAGATAATACACAGGGATGAAACAAATCTCCCTACATGCATTTTACATGTATATCTGCTGTCTACAACTTTCTGGACTTTAGAAAGCACACATCCTGCTAGAATTTTTACTTCCTCTTTCAGCAGTAAGAGTGGATTCTTGGAATACACTGGGTGAAATCTGATTGGAGGAACGCACACATTCCCCCTCCGCATAGGCAGAGGAAGGAAGGAATGTGCAGAGCTGTGCTGTGAATAGACCAGCTCTCTGCTAATCTATTTATAGCAACCTCCCCCGACACAAATTTCAGGCTGGTTTTATCTCAGTTGTCTGAGAGCTTGTCAGAAGTTATCATGCTGATAACAGAAAAATAGATCAGCAGAAAGACACAGGCTTTGGAGAGAGATAAGTAAACACTACAGATAGATGTGTCCAGGTCAGATTTCATGAATGGGGTTTACATCCACTTTAAGGCTTTATGCACACAAGACGTTAAAAAAAAGTCCTAAAAACGTCATTAGCTTTTAGTGACTTTTTTCAACTTTTTTGAGCATTTTTGCAGCAACATTTTTGCACGCTTTTTGGCGCTAGCTGTAAGCCACGTTTCTCATGCCTCTATTCAACTCAGTGGTTTTCTATGGCCCATTGATTTGAATAGAAGTCGCACCAGAAGTCGGATCATGATGATCTGACTTGCGGCGCGACTTGTGTGCAGAGGATCTTGAAGCGGAACCGTGCAAAAAATGTTTAAAAAAACATTTGCATGGGGTTCCCCCCCAGGAGCATGCCAGACCCTTCGGTCTGATATGGATTTTAAGAGTCACCCCAACGCCAAAAAAATGCCATGGGGCCCCCTCAAAATCCATACCAGACCCTTATCCGAGCACGCAGACTGGCAGGCCAGGAAAGGGGTTGGGGATGAGTGAACACCCCCCCCCTCCTGGACCATACCAGACCGCATGCCCTCAATATAGGGAGCATGGGTGCTTTG
>BLSH010437367.1:1169986-1190118 GCA_018402905.1 Glandirana rugosa
GGGTACCTTCTCCTCGACACACGCGACAGACACGCGATATGTAATACCCCGTAAGCCGACACGACTTCAGCGTGGATTGTGGGGTATTTCAAGATTTAAGCCCCTAGCCCGCTTGTTGCCTTCAAGCCGGACTTACAAACGAGCCCGACTTGGCGAGCGGGTAGGGATCACTACTCGAAATTGGAGGGACCGCCATAAGGGCTCACACCGAGCCCCACCTAAAAGTCATGGTTCCCGCCATTGGGGCTCGGTGTGAGCCCTAACGTAGCGGCGGACAAACACTCTGACACCGCGGGAGGACATCGCTGGATCCAGGGGACAAGGTGAGTAACATTGCCTGGATCCAGCGATGCAATCCCGAGTGTGGCTCGGGGTTACCGCCCTTGGTACTGAAAATCCACCCCGAGCCACACTCGGGAATACCGCCAGGGAGGTTAAAGCTCATCACTAGGGATGGGCGAGCGGTTCAGCCCGAGCAAACATTCAGGCCGAACTTCCGTTGTTCGCCCGATCCCCGAATTTAGAACTTTATGGGGTGTTAGGTGCGACTTCAGCACAGCCGAATGCCCCATAATGTATAGCGCACAGACAGCGCACACAGCTCCTCTTCCATGGGAGGGCTCCCGCCGACCGAGCTCGGTTTGTTGTAACAGTTTATTTATAGTGAAGGGTGGGGCTACCTTGTGATGTATGGGTGACCCAGCCCCCTTCAGACATCATGTGACATCAGAGGGGTGGGTCACTCGATTACGTCACCGGGCGGCCCCGCCCTTCACTATAAATAAACTGTTACAACAAACCAAGCTCAGTCGGCGGGAGCCCTCCCATGGAGGAGGAGCTGTCGCTTTTTTTTTTTCTTTTCGGGTCCGTCACGCGCCATGATTGAAGTGGATTGCAACGGGGACACTTATTTATTTTTTTATTTTTTAATAAAGGATTTGTCCCTAATTGTCTCCTGTGTGTTTTTTGACACGTTTTGGTGAATTAGTAGGGGGTACGATGTCCCCGATACTAATTCACATAGGAGGGGGGCAGGATCTGGGGGCCCCCCTTATTAAAGGGGGCTTCCAGATTCCAAAAAGCCCCAAGCCCGCAGACCCCCACAACCACAGCCCAGGGTTGTGGGGAAGAGGCTCTTGTCCCCATCCCCCCTGCCCCAAAGCACCCATACTCCCCATTTTGAAGGCATGAATAATGGTACAGTTCTGGAGGGGGGGCGCTCATTGCCCCCCCCCCATCCTGGTCGGCCAGGTTGCATGCTCGGATAAGGGTCTGGTTTGGATTTTAAGGGGGACCCCATGTCAATTTTTTTTTAATTTTGGCGTGGAGTTCACCTTAAAATCCATACCAGACTCGAAGGGCTTGGTTTGGACTGGGGGGGGACCCCACACAAATTTTTTCAGTGATTTTTCAGTATATTGCCGGGAGCCGGAAATACATTACAGCCGCAATAATAAATGACAATTTTTCCTTCACAAATGTAATTTTGCTCTGCATTGCATTGATACATGTCCCCTAGGGCAGGACACGGGTCCCCATACACTTTTTATGGCAATATAAGCCTTTAAAATGTTCAGGTCCCATAGACTTTAATAGTGTTTGAATGTTCGGACAAATTTTTTGTCTGTTCGCATGTTCTGGTGTGAACCGAACTGGGGGGTGTTTGGCCCATCCCTACTCATCACATGGTACAGCATTGTTCAGTCCATAGTGCATCAAAATC
Organism: Glandirana rugosa; assembly: GCA_018402905.1. Lineage (NCBI taxonomy): Eukaryota > Metazoa > Chordata > Amphibia > Anura > Ranidae > Glandirana > Glandirana rugosa. The sequence goes on from BLSH010437367.1 coordinate 1,171,710, forward strand.
TCGGGCAGACCCAATAACGCATTTCGAAGTTAAACCTCTTCCTCACTTGGCTGATTTGCTGGATTGAGATCGGGCTCAGGTAAGTATAAGATCGGTTGGGGGGGGAGGGGGGTCTGCTTGCAGAAGGTTTTTTTACCTTAATGCATAGAAGACATTAAGGTAAAAAAGAAAATTCTACCTTTAGAACCACTTTAAGGTGCACATAGACATCACAATGGCTATCAGATCTGGTAAGCACAGTATTGCTATGACTGGGTGAATGCATACTGGGTTAGGCTCTTATTTCATGATAAGTTTATTATCAGTGTGTATTTGCTTTTACTCCTTCATACATCAGCCCTGAACAGTGTGCTGTAGTAAAGCTTAAAGTGGTTGTTGCCCTGGATGAAAAAAAAAAAACTGTAAGGCAAAGGCATAATGAGCTAGTATGCACTGCATACTAGCTCATTATGAAATACTTACCTTAGATCAAAGCGCGCGTACCGTCTCCCAGCCACCGCCAAGGGGGCTGACATGTCCGCTTTGCGTTTGTTCCAGGTTCGCGGCTCCGGCACTATGAGTGGCCGGAGCCGCGATGACGTCACTCCCGCTCATAAGCGGGAGTCCTTCATTCCCGGCAAGGAGCTCTGATTTTCCGGCAGCATCCACCGGACCTTCAGCGGCTGCATGCAAGGTGAATATCTCCTAAACCGTGCAAGTTTAGGAGATATTCATTTTACCTATAGGTAAGTCTTATTATAGGCTTACCTGTAGCTAAAAATGAGAAAGCTGACAATACAACGGCTTTAATAATGTACACCATTCCTACTTACACAATCATATTCACCTCCACGGAATAACTGGATCAGTGAAAGGTTTCCAAATCATTCTATAAACCTGTTCCCCTAACCTTATCACTGTGAAATCCAGACAATAAAATGTAAAAGGTCTACTTGTATGAGAACTCTAGTGTGTAATTGCTGGGTGTGGTGTCTTACACAACTAACAGGCGTGTTAATAAATGGTTTGTCGTCAGCAGTGTTCTCTATTTTACATTTCCTGAGTTGTGCAATAGAAAAAACAGATGAATGTCTCATGGATTAAATGGCATATTTGAGGTCTCTAAACTGACATAATTTTTTTTTGCCTGAGTAAAGCCTCGTACACACGAGACGACGATCGTATACAACAGGTCGTACGAATGACCGTTATCATTAACCGATAATTATTATTATCGGTTATATGAAATCGATCGTTAGTACGCGCGATTAGAACAGCTGACATACGACGTGCGTACAATGGGAGTTGTATGAGCAAACTAGAAAACTTGGTAGTACCAACAAGCGGTCATACGACCGTTGTATCGTGTGTACGGAGAAGTTGGCCCAACAAGTTGTATTGTGCAAAACACGCATGCTCCGAAGTCAGGAACGTCCGGATGCTAAGTACATGCACCTGAACTTTCTCTTTATACGTTCACTACGTTCAGCTTGGTCGTACAATCGTGTAGTGCAGTCAGTATGCTAGATACAACAGCCAACATGCGATTTGGTCCGTTCGGTCGTACGACCATCTAACCGTGTGTGTACGAGGCTTTAGGCTTATCTAAGCAGCTAAATGGACAATTTAGAGTTTTTCTTAAAGCAGTATTAAACCCAAAAATGAAAATATATTAAATTGCAGCTTACAATCTCTTAGAGATGGCCATATTATTTTTCTTGGGCTTTTTTCCTTTATTTTTACCTGGTGACCTGGTCAGTAAATCTGTTACTTTTTAACTCCCTTTAAGCCTGCATTCACACAGGGGCGATCCGACTTGGGAGGAATTTGCTAGGCGACTGACAGCGCGACTTCAGGCGACTTTACAACACGACTTATGCCAGGCGACTTTGCCTGTGGCCAATCAGAGAAGGGATGGAGGGGGTTGCCTAAAGATAAATTCTATTCTTGTAACTGTAAAGTCACTTCCACTTAGATGGGGGATCAGACTTGGAAGCGAATTCTATTCAATTCTATGGGCACAAGTCGGATAGAAGTCGCCTAGAAGTCGTGCAGGAACCTTTTCTGAAGTCGCTCCGATTTCAGTAGTGTACATTAAGACGGCTCCTATTCATTTCAATGGGATTTCAAATGTCAAGTGACCTGGGGCGACTTGAGGCAACCCTGTGTGAATGGGCCCTAACAGGCCAATCTGTCCAGACAAAGTAGTGGTTAGGGGGTTGAAACAAACCATTTACTGTTGGTAGGGATGCTTTTATTTATTTCTTTAAAACTTTTATCCCTAAAGGAAAAACGATTTGCTCTAACTGCTTATAAAGTGTTAGCTGGAGAGGGGAGAGGGCAGGCTGGCAAAGCTGTGGTGAGGAGGAGGGGGAGGGGTTCATACAGGGGTCCGATACAGAAGAAAGAAAATGAAGCTGGATAGCAGGGGTGCTAGGATGGCATATAGAGGAACCAATCCCCTACATTTTCCTTCTGCAGCTGCTGAATGCCTGTGGGAGAAAGAGGAGGAAAAGTAGGCTTTTAGCAGCTGCAGGAGGAAATTGAAAGGGGATCGGTTCCTCTATATGCAACCCTGCCGCCCTTTCTATCCAGGTGTACAGTGGAGCTGCATGGGTCCCCTGAAGCATGGGGCCAGGTTGCAATTGCAACCACTGTAGTTATGCCCCTGCTACCAGAGAAAGGTATACAGGCAGTGGTGTATCATCCATGGGTGCAGGGTGTTCACTGAACACGGGCCCCGAGGGGTGAGGGGCCCACTGTGCTCTGACCCACACTGCACCCATGGATGATCTCTCCCTGGTTGACAGCCGGGGATGATCGGTGCGGTGTTGGCTTGCACACGGGCCCACTAATTTCATGATACACCCCTGTATACAGGTTTCACATTCCACCTATAGCCACAGGTAAATCTAATTTATGATTGTTAGAAACATTTCAGCTATTAAACACGCATTGACACCTTGACAGTCTGTAAGTAAGACAATTCCTTCAGGCTAATATGTATACTATATGAAAAATACCTAAGATGATGACATTTTCTAAGAATCTTTTAAAATTATAGCATCAGTTCTTAGAAATGAGAACAAAAGGATTTTATTAATATTTCACAAGAATATGATGGGAAAAGAAGAGTTATTGTGATTGAAACCAGTAAAAGGAAAGGCTTCTTCAAAAAAATATTTTCCTCAAGCTGAACTCTAAGCAAGTCGCTAAATACATAGTTAAAGTGGTTATAAAGGCAAAAGTTTTTTTTTACCCTAATGCAGCCATTCTCAACCGTTTCCACACAGAGGAACCTTTGAAATAACTTTCTGGGATCAGGGAGCCACGGCTAAAAATGACTATATCTACAATTCATGATATATTAGTGTGATGGTCAGTGGGGAGAATGCCCCTTAGACTTGTGGACATTGGGAAGAATTACCCCCTTACAGATAGCTAAAAAGATCAATGGTGTTAGAGGGAACTTGTCCCTGCATTATGGTAAAATAAACTTTCAAAAGTTGTTTCCCCCCAGCCCCCCTTAAACATTCACCTGAACCCAATCTGGATCCAGTGCTGTGTCCATCTGTAGCAGCTCTTCTCCCCCCTCTTTCTTCTCACAGGAGATTTGGCAGCATCGGGAGCCATTGACTCCTGCTGCTGTCAGTCAAATCCTGTGAGGAGGGAGAGGGGCCAAGCCACACTGTGTGTGTCCATAAAGGCACACAACCCAACGTGGGAGTGAGTTGGCACAAGCAAAGCGTATGCTATGGGGGCAGACTGAGAAGAGGAAATGCCAAGATCACCGACAGGGGACCCCAGAAGAAGGTTTGGGGCTGTTCTGTGCAAAACCATTGCACAGAGCATGTAAGTATGACATGTTTATTATTTTCAGAAACACATGAAGCTTTACAACCACTTTTATAAACATGTAAATTCTTTCCCCTTCCAATGGATTTGTAATTCTGTTCAACCAGGTTTATAACCCAAGCACTCTTGACAGACAGAGAAACCGGAAATTTGCATTGAAATAACAGCACAACTCGGTCCAGGACACACCTCAACTAATGAAGGAGCAATATCACACTGAGAAGTAATCATTTTGTGACCATACTCCTAGTCAGCACTACAGCAAAGCTGGAATGGCTACTTGTGCTGATGATCCCTCTAAAGGCCTGTACACATGGTCCGATGGTTGGTCAACAACGGTCGTCCAACAGCCTGTTGCCAATAATCCGATCGTGTGTATGCACGATTCTACAGCCGATTTCCAATCGAGACTAGAAAACTTGTGTTGGCCAACAAGGCATTGGCCGATTGTTGGTCGACTGTTGGCTGTGTACAGAAGTTGGCCAACAAAAAGTTGGAAGTGTTTCGGAATCCAGGAAATGTTGGGTTGTGTAACCTGTGTTCATAATTCACAAATCACATTCACCTGAACTTCCTTGTTACACGCTCGTAACACGTCAATAGGTTCGGCTCTGTTGGCCGAGTCATGTCAGTACGCTAGACAAAACCGCTGCGCCGAATTAGAACAAAAGTTGGACGTTCGGTTGGCCAACAGTCTGCGACATCAAAACAAACTTAGGGGCTCAGACCCTAGTTTCATTGAAATACATTTTACCACCAGAAGTTCCCATTGGAATATCTGTTATATTTTTGGGGGCAAAGTTTGGGATTTTCTTTTACTTTCACTTTCAATAATAATGGGCATGTAGCCAAGTTTTGGGCTACAATGTCATGGAGCAGGAGACATTGTTCTTCATTCTATTGAGACGCTGATGTTGTGCTGTACTGTTCTCCTTTGGCCAACAGAGGGAGAGCTGAAGTCAAGGGAGCCATTAGACATGAATGCAGAGCAACCAGAATCTTGAGAAGTGTAGTCCAAAATGGCGACTATGTAATGGAACAACTGAATTTCCAAACTACAGGTTCCAACAGACTCTGGGCAGCAGGAAGAGCCAGGAGGAGGGTTTTTATTGAACTGCCCAGGAAAACCCCTCTTTCTTGGCGCTGTGGGAATCCATGTAGATGCAGGCTGAGTGGCACTCGTCTATCAGCAGGACTGACATATGACATATTCATACACCCTATGGTCTCTGGCCTTTTGCATGTATTGGTTACTTGTGTTTATTGTTTCCTTCATTTTCATTCATACAGATGGTTTTAGTAAAGCTCCAGAAGAAGCACTTCAGTTGCGAATCATGTTGAGCTGGATCTAAAGGTGGATCTAGCCATTCCCCGTTTGTGGCCATTTCCGACCATTGTATGCCCTTGTGTTACCACCCTTATTAATAGTTGGGTGGCCCAGTCTCTACCAGGGGTTGGGATGTATATCAGCCATTTTTGTATAATTTCAATTTATATCAAATCTATATATATTAAATGTTGTTTTTAATGTCTATGTCGAAAAAAATTAAAATCATTTTAACTTTTCATAGCTATGGTGCCTAAAAAGTCAATTTTTTCTTGATAAATTTGTTCTCTGGTATCTACTATAGGAAGCACGATGACTAAGTAATGTATATATACCAATCAAGAACACAGGGACATGACCTCAAACTAACTGGAGGGAAGTTTAAAACTAATCTTAGAACCTATTATGGAATGCCTCAAGGTTGCCATATTACATTGAATTTTACAGAAAAAATCATTTTTAATAACATTAAATTACAATATGGCTTGTGTCGCATTAAATTACATTATGGCTTGTGTCACAATCATATATGCTATATTACTCTTTTTTATTTGCATTATTTTTTGCCCACAAATGTGGATTCACCCTTTAAGCCAGCCATAGTGTTTCATTGTCTTTATTTTTATTTCCAGAATCTCACATCCATAGCTTCATACACCTGTCTATGACATGACACTATCTTCCAACAACCCTCCTCATGATATTAATCCAATGTGTGGCCTTTGATAACAACCTCCATATTTAGGAGAAATAAATGGCACCCTTTTAAAGAGTTTTCTGCAAGAGATTGATGCTAAAGTGTTGCCAGAGGGATTTCTTAATTGACTGTAGGGTTTAATTACTACAAGAGTAGAGCATGTTAAAGAGTAACTCCACTTTTGTTAAAAAAAAAAAAAAAATTCCCCTCTGGGTGATCTATATACATTGCAGGGATTTAAAAAAAACTTTGTTACAGATTCCTATCTTTTGTTATTCTGAAGAAATAGCTGTTTGTGGGAGACAGACGGACGGGAAGGCGAAAGGCCTCCTTACCTTAGGAGGCAGATGTCCTGCCTGGGATGACACTATGATCTTCCTTCCTCCTGCCTCCCCTTACCTGCAGGTAAGCCATCCCTGGAGACAGTGGTTTCCCCTGTGTCTCCTCAGACCGTGCGTCTCCTCCCTAGGCCAATACGATCGCTTCTCCTTCCGGCCAAATGGGAAATGGGTCTCGGGATCCGTTTCCTGATTGGCCAGCAGGAGAATCAGTGTGACAATAGCGAATATTAATTCGCTATTGTCACATGACTGGGTGGGATCAGGGAGTAGTGTTCTGTGCCCCAAGCCCACCCTTTTTTTGAAGCCTTTTAGAGCCTCTGGCTCTAATCATGTGCTTTAAAAAAAACCCATTGGAATCCATGGGTCCGGTGCCCCGCATGTGGTCTAGGGGACCGGAGTAATGGATAGGGGGGCGGCGCCCATGTGCCACTAATGGCCGCCACAGATGGGAGTGGTATTATAATTATAAATCAGCTGCTGCACCTACAGAGCTCTAATGAAGAAGGTGGCAGGGTCTGCATCCATTTAAACGTGATTTCCCTTTGGGAGTATCACACCAAAAGTTACATTTTTGTTGAATGCCAAAAATCTGACAAGTATCTTAATGCAGGCTTCTGGGAAAATCAGTGAGCCAGTCACACAAGCAGGGATTTACCTTTTCAGGGGGCCTTCTACATACTATCTGTGTTCAGAACACCTCCAGGTAGCCATATTGCATTGCATTTTACAGAAAATGACAGAGCTGCAGATTGAAAAGGAAAGGAAATTGTTGATAACATTCAATTACAATATGACTTGAGTTGCAATTGTACACACTATATTATTATTTTTTTTTTTGCTATTTTTTTCCCCACAAAAGTGGAGTTACCCTTTAAGTGAATTTTCATGTATCTTGGTAAATGAGGTGAAACAAAGGGAAACTGTGTTCTACAAAGAATACCCAATCATGTCCAAGGAAAAATGAAAAGAAAAAAACATTTATTTTTTGCTCCTAAAAAAGGATTTTTGCTCCTACATGGTTGGATGGTCAGCACAACTTCACTTCATTCACTGAGATAAGTGAGCATTTAATGTGCAGGGAAATTTGAGCAAAAATCCTGTTTATTCATTTTCCTTTTGCAAAATGATTTTTTTCAAAGCCTTACCCTATTCACAAAGACTGGAGAAAATTCAGTTGGAACACGCTCTGTTCCTTTACAGAACAGACTCTTCTTTAGTAAATCAGGCCACGGTGTGAAAATTTCACACAAAAATGTCTGCATTTCTGATGCGTTTCTGCATTCCAGATGCGTTTCTGCATGCCCATTTTTCATGCATTCCAGTACATTTTTAATGCATTTTTGATGCGTTCCAGTGTGTTTTTGATGCGTTATGGCACATTTTTCACCCTTTTCTTTTATTAATATTAATTCAGGAAATGTGTGTTTCTGTGCATTTTTGATGCATTCCAGTGCATTTTTTGATGCGCTTTTGACACGTTCCAGATGCCTTCCATAAAAAAGATGCATATTCCACTTTTTTCGGCTGCACTCAAACACACTGGACTAATGTGAACTAGGACCATTTGAAATTGGAATACAAGAAAAGAATGTGCGCATGCATTTTGGATTTAGGGCTGGCTCATGCTAGATGCAGGCCAGTGCGTCTTCAAACACATGGACAGTGTTCAACATGGATTCCAATGGCCCTAGTTTACACTAGTGCAGTCAACAAAAGTAGAACATATTGCATTTTTTTCTGTATAAAATACATCTAGAATGCAGCAAAACATACACCAAAAACACACCGGAATGCATCAAAAATACGCATACAGAAACGCATCTGGAATACATAAACTGTAGTGTGAACAGACGCTAAGGCCCCATTCACACCAGAACTTTTTCCGCACAATGTTTAAAAATCACTGCATTTGCAATCTACAGCTGGTGTCAATGTTAACTTAGCGACACCCTAAATGCAAGTTACAAATGCAGTGCATTTGCCTGCACTGGATTGCATGGTACAGAAGTACCAGTTGCAGTGAGTTTCCAAAATTAGTGCATGCAATACTTTTGGTGCGGTGCAGTGCAATTTGAGCCTATTCAAAATGAATGGGCTCAAATCGCACTGTACTAAACCGCATGTGAATCGTAGCATGTTCCTGTGCAATTCCTAGTGTGATCCGGCCCGCAGATTGAATAAACACGGTACGCAGTGTACGGCATTTGGTGCAGTGGCGGCTGGTGCTATCTCAGCCAGTTGGGTCTCAGGACCTGCTTCCTGATTGGCCGGGAGGAGACATTAGCGAATACCGTATTAATTTGCTATCTTCACACAACTGGGTGGGCTCAGGGCGAAGTGCTTTGCGACCCGAGCCCGCCCTTTTTAGAAGTCAATTAGAGCCTCAGGCTCTAATCACGTGCTTCTAAAAAAAAGAAAAAAAAAACCCATTGGAATCGATGTGTCCGGCGCCCTGCATGTAGATTAGGGGCCAGGCTCATGAAATAGGGGGGTGGTGCCCCTGCGCCCCGTATGGACGTGCTACCACTGATCAGGTGTAAACCAGCCCTTACTTTAGGGCAAAGAAAATAGTAGAAGTAAACATCTGGCATGATTTCTGATCGTTTTGAACTTAGTTTAGATTGGATTTGACTCAAACTGAGTCAATCACCCAGGGCAAAAAATTGTTAATCATTTTGCATTCATTGGCAGCACTGAGATACTTTGTTAATGAATATGATCACATTGTGATTGATCAGATCTTAAGTGGAAACAGAGATGCAATTGATAATTTACAATCATATGTTTACTATCGACCAACATCTATGTATCCATGTGTTGCATATTGATTGAATGGGTTGCTGGCTATAGATCAAATATTCTTATTGGAAGAGACTGATCTTTGAACAACCCATAGTGTGCATGGTCACCGTTTGACAGATCTAACCAGTGGAGGTGGTTCTCCAGTATACAGTATGTAATATCTAACAATGAAAATCTCATATTTGCTACCTTTTGGTCTGTTAAACATAACATTGAATGCGTTTTGTTATATTTGTTCAATAATGGCTGACATTCACCGGCTCTCTGCTCAGTGAAGACTGAGAGCAGAGCAATCAGTGGTTTATGATCACTCAATTCTTTGTCTTAGAGGCAGTGGGGGACAGATGCAGCATCAACCTAGGTGAGTATGTGTGTTTACTGGGAGGGTCACCAGGTGAAAAAAAAAGCTTGAAAAAAAGGAGTAAAATGATAGGAGTAAGTAATCAATGGGCACTATTAAAGTCTACCATCATGGAGACAACTAGATTATATGTCAGGCAAGTTAGTAAGAATAAACAGAAGAACAAACCAATATGGTTTTCTAAAGAGATAAGTAGGGTAGTAAAGGAAAAACACAATCAGCATATAGAAGATTCAAGGAAATAGGAATTGTAGCTGACAGAGAAGAGTATAAAAATAGACAAAAGGAAGCCAAACGCATTATCAGTGCTGCCAAAGCACAGCAAAAGAAGGGAATTGGTAAACCTATTAGGAAAGGAGATAAAAAACATTTTAGGTACATTAGTGATAGAAGGAAAAATACAATGGGATCACTAAAATGAAAACTGGGCACAACATATAAGTTGGGGGAGACCTGGATGTAGTAAGCAATTTAAACAATTACTTCTGTTCGGTCTTCTCAGAAATAAATTTCACTAACAATAAAAAGTTAGGGAATAATATTGGTTCTAGTAATGACAGTTCATTTTTAGGATATTTGCAGACAGAGGTAGCAGAGTAACTGGCTCGGTTAAAGCATAATAAAGCAATGGGTCCTGATGGTATTCATCCCAGAGTTCTAAGAAAACATTGCGGTATAGTTGTGGGACCATTAATGGATCTTTTTAACCCCTTCAGCTCCGGAAGGATGGCGGCAACATGCCTATGCTTCCCGAATCGCCGCCTCCTAACGGCGGGCTCAGGAGCGTGTATTGTGGGTGCGCGCAAGCCGCCGGAGGTGCGCTCGTTGGCTAGTGGGGGAGTACAGTGTTAGCCAGCATTACATTGGAAAAATATTTGGGATACTTATTGTAGACAGTTGCAAAATGAGCAAACAGTGTGACCAAGCAGTGGGAAAAGTGAATAGAATTCTAGAATGCATCACTAGAGGGATCACCAGCAGGAGGAATGAGGTTCTGATCCCCCTATATCAGTGATGGCAAACCTTGGCACCCCAGGTGTTTTGGAACTACATCTGTGTAGTGTAGTTGAGCATCATGGGAAATGTACAGTAGTTCCAAAACATCTGGGGTGCCAAGGTTCACCATGACTGCCCTATACACTGTAGGTCTTTAGTAAGACCTCGTTAGCGCCTTCTACATTTAGGTAGGTGCTTAGAGAGATTTTTGTGTTAGGTGAGGTAAATTTAGTCAGGCTTGACTGGAAGTCAGGCCTGATTGTTTTGATTCTGGGCAAGGGAGTGGCTCAGGGAGTGGCTGGTGACTGGCAGGTGGTGATACCTCTTGGTTACCTCCCGTTTGCTTCTAGAGGGTTCTAGAAGGAAGGTTGGAGAAGAGAGGTGGAGCTGCCTGGGGTGTTTGGGGGACCCTGACCAATCCCTAATCCTGGATTGGCAGGGGGCAGGCTTTCTCAAATACCTGGGGGTCAGCTCAGCAAGGGAGGAGAGTTTGGGTGGAAGAGATGGAGACTGAGTACTGAGGCTGTCGGGGCCTTGAGGGAGGTGTCAGAGTGACATTGGCCTAGGGCTCGGGTGCATCCAGGAGGATAGTGGAGATCCTGGAACAGAGACGCAAGTGGAGGACAGCGGGAGAGAGTACTGCCAGGGAGGTCTCCAGGAGAAGAACGACAGGTGGTCGTCAGGCGTCGGTGAGTGATACACACCCTGAGAAGCTGGAAGAGGCACACTGGAGCAGATTGGGATGAGAGACAGTCTGAGAAGGGTGCAAGAGCCAGTTGGGACTGTGGTGTCACTGGGCAGTAAAATTGGGTCATTGCAGCCAGGAGGGATGGGCTGGGAGCAGTAGTCCACCAAGGCTAGCTATCACACTTCTACTTTTGCTACACTAAAGGGGCCCCGCGTTCCCTGTCTATAATGGGCAGTTCATGGAGGCTGTGCTAAACGGAGAGCAGGCCTCACCATGTGCTAGCTAGGCCAGAGCAAGTGTGCAGACAGAGGTAGCAGAGTAACTGGCTCGGTTAAAGCATAATAAAGCAATGGGTCCTGATGGTATTCATCTCAGAGTTCTAAGAAAACATTGCGGTATAGTTGTGGGACCATTAATGGATCTTTTTAACCCCTTCAGCTCCGGAAGGATGGCGGCAACATGCCTATGCTTCCCGAATCACCGCCTCCTAACGGCGGGCTCAGGAGCGTGTATTGTGGGTGCGCGCACACCGCCGGAGGTGCGCTCGTTGGCTAGTGGGGGAGTACAGTGTTAGCCAGCATTACATTGGAAAAATATTTGGGATACTTATTGTAGACAGTTGCAAAATGAGCAAACAGTGTGACCAGGCAGTGGGAAAAGTGAATAGAGTTCTAGAATGCATCACTAGAGGGATCACCAGCAGGAGGAATGAGGTTCTGATCCCCCTATATCAGTGATGGCAAACCTTGGCACCCCAGATGTTTTGGAACTACATCTGTGTAGTGTAGTTGAGCATCATGGGAAATGTACAGTAGTTCCAAAACATCTGGGGTGCCAAGGTTCACCATGACTGCCCTATACACTGTAGGTCTTTAGTAAGACCTCGTTAGCGCCTTCTACATTTAGGTAGGTGCTTAGAGAGATTTTTGTGTTAGGTGAGGTAAATTTAGTCAGGCTTGACTGGAAGTCAGGCCTGATTGTTTTGATTCTGGGCAAGGGAGTGGCTCAGGGAGTGGCTGGTGACTGGCAGGTGGTGATACCTCTTGGTTACCTCCCGTTTGCTTCTAGAGGGTTCTAGAAGGAAGGTTGGAGAAGAGAGGTGGAGCTGCCTGGGGTGTTTGGGGGACCCTGACCAATCCCTAATCCTGGATTGGCAGGGGGCAGGCTTTCTCAAATACCTGGGGGTCAGCTCAGCAAGGGAGGGACAGCTGAGGCTGTCAGGGCCTTGAGGGAGGTGTCAGAGTGACATTGGCCTAGGGCTCGGGTGCATCCAGGAGGATAGTGGAGATCCTGGAACAGAGGCACAAGGAAGAGAGCAAGTGGAGGACAGCGGGAGAGAGTAATGCCAGGGAGGTCTCCAGGAGAAGAACGACAGGTGGTCGTCAGGCATCGATGAGTGATACACACCCTGAGAAGCTGGAAGAGGCACACTGGAGCAGATTGGGATGAGAGGCAGTCTGAGAAGGGTTCAAGAGCCAGTTGGGACTGTGGTGCCACTGGGCAGTAAAATTGGGTCATTGCAGCCAGGAGGGATGGGCTGAGAGCAGTAGTCCACCAAGGCTAGCTATCACACTTCTACTTTTGCTACACTAGAGGGGCCCCACGTTCCCTGTCTATAATGGGCAGTTCATGGAGGCTATGCTAAACAGAGAGCAGGCCTCGCCATGTGCTAGCTAGGCCAGAGCAAGTGTTGTACTGGAGAGAGAGGAATAGATTGAAAAGCAAGTGTTGTGCTGGAGGGAGAGGAGAAGTGTATATACTGGTGTGTATATAGATGGTCCCGTTCAAGAACTGTTTGATCTGCTGGGCATCCCGTAATTACCCTATACCCATGCAAGTTAAATCCACTAATAAAAACAAAAAAACACAAGTACTGGTCTGTTCTTCCTGAGTCCAAATGCAAGGATTTATGTGATTGAGGGCAGTGTGACAGGTGGGCCACTACTTTCAGCAACCCCTATGAGGGCATGTCTACACCTCATTTAGAATACAGTGTTCAGTTCAGTCAAATGGGCAGACTTGATGAACTGCTCTCTTTTTCTGCCGTCACTTTTCTATGTTTCTAAAGTAAAACTAATGCCTCAACCTTCTAAGAAAAATCAGCCACAATCTAAGGACTGGAAACCTGCAAAATATTACATATTTGTTCTTAGGTTTAGATATACTTTAAAGTCTATTTCCACTTTTGCAGCTAAATTGGGATAACATCTACTTTATATTTATTGAGATAAAATAAACAAAGCAAAGAGCACACAGATTCTAGTGCAACCTTTTAATGACAAAAAAAATGTAAAACATAAAATCATTATACTCACAAAGGCCCATCAGAATGAATTTGTCCAGTTCACAGACCTTGCTGTTGAGTATTCCTAGGTGCTTGTGGAAGGGATCAGATGATCCTGCATTCCTGTATCGGTCTGGGAAGTTGTCCACAAACAGCAGCAGTGGTGGCTGGTGAAATTTTAGGATGGGGGGGGCGCCAGACCCTGCCCTTCCTTTTTGAGCCCTCCCACTTCTCATAAGCCCCACCCCTTATAGATTCCATCCCTTGTGTCAGGAGTATACAGCCCAGCATCACCAGATAGGGTATACAGCATCACAGATAGGTATACAGTCACCATATAGCACTATACAGAGTCCCATATAGCAGTATACAGAGTCACCATATGGCAGTATACAGAGTCCCATATAGCAGTATACAAAGTCATCATATCACAGTATACAGAGTCACCATGTAGCAGTATACAGAGTCACCAGATAGGGCATACAGAGCACCAGATAGGGCATACAGAGCACCAGATAGGGCATACAGGGCACCAGATAGGGCACACAGGGCACCAGATAGGGCACACAGGGCACCAGATAGGGCACACAGAGCACCAGATAGGGCATACAGGGCACCAGATAGGGCATAATTAGCACCAGATAGGGCATACAGCGCACCAGATAGGGCATACAGGGCACCAGATAGGGCATACAGAGCACCAGATAGGGCATACAGGGCACCAGATAGGGCATGCAGAGCACCAGATAGGGCATACAGGGCACCAGATAGGGCATACATAGCACCAGATAGGGCATACAGCGCACCAGATAGGGTATACAGGGCACCAGATAGGGCATACAGAGCACCAGATAGGGCATACAGGGCACCAGATAGGGCATACAGGGCACAAGATAGGGCATACAGGGCACCAGATAGGGCATACAGAGCACCAGATAGGGGCTTGCGGCGCCCCCTCCCCAAAGTCGGGACTTACCCCATCTAATAGCAGGCACTGGCAGGTGTGTGCAGAGATCGGCTTGCAGTCAGCATGCTGGATGGTGAGCAGCTCGGGAATGAAATCCGGCGGAGTGCTGCGCCTGTGTGAGCAATCACACAGCCAGCCCGTTGGCCACAGTCCCGCGCCCGCCCACAGCAGCCAATGACAGAGAGTCATTGGCTCTGATGGCTCAGGGGGCAGCCAATCAGTCTATGTGTGTGCGCTTGTCCAGTGCACACACATAGACTTTAATGGCTGAACAATCGTCTCACTACTTGCTGTCAGCTGACAGCAAGGAGCCGAGGAAAAAAAGAAAAGTCAATGTACCGGAGCCTCCTGCAGGGGGGCCAGGCTGACTTTTTTTTTTTACTAGTCAGCGGCGGGTAGGCGGCACCCAAACACCCCCGCTGAACAGCAGCCAGAGTGTTAGTGGCAGGCTTAGGCAGCAGCTCACCAGATGACAGGCCGGCCAGTAAAGTCCACAGGGTGCACAAGCCACTATAGCCAAGCTAGCCCCACACAGTACAAACCAAGAGCAGCAGGAGATAACGTGGAACAAGTTGTAGTACTGAGTTTCCAGGACAATGTGTTTCGGGGCATGGCCCCCTTTGTCACACTTCAAAACGCATTGTCCCTGACATAACATTGTGTCAGTCATGACACCTCCTCCTGAGAAACATCTAAAGGTAAGAAATATGTTTAAAAAATAGACGTGCTGAATGAATGGGAACACATAACCAACATATAGTAGGGTGTTCTCAACTTTGACTGCAAAAGTAGAAATACACTTTAAGGCAATAGCCAAGTGTGGCATCAGCCAGTTTGTTACATGTACTGCTGTGCATGATTGCAATTATACTAGTGATTACTTATGGTGAAACTTGTTTTCAAAACTTTTTTATTGTTCCATCATAAATAAATGTAGGCAGCTAAACCACAGTTCAAACACATACAGATTTTACCTATATAGTTAATGGCCACTGTTTTCCCATCATTTAGAGAAATATATTACACATTCTCCCAATATTTTCAAAGCCGTGATAGTACCAGTAAAATTACAACCTCTTCTGTGCAAAGGACTTGATACTAGCAGAGGGTGTTACATCAGTGATTAAAGGGTAAGTTCACCTTTACAGAAAAATCTGTAAGGTGGACTTACACTGGACCCCCTCCTCATCACCCCCAGTCCCACTGAAATGGAGCCCGGTGATCACCCGCTAGGAGACATTGTATAGCCTTACCGGTCCGGGGCTTAGAACCTCATAACTGGTACGTATAGGAGGCATTCTAATTGGTCAGCGCAGTCACATGGGCAGCGCCGACCAATCAGAGCCCGCGTAGCCCGTCCTTTAAGCGGAGAAGAAGAAGAAAGAAAGCCACAGGGATTTTAAAACCCCGGACCAGTAAAGCGGCGATCCGATGAGTCAAAGCAGGTGATCGCCACGTTCCAGGTCAGTGAGACTGGGTGCGATGGAGAGGGGGTCCAGTGTAAGTTCACCTTAAAGATTTTCTGTAAAGGTGAGCTTATACTTTAAAATCTGATCCAGGCAGATATAAAAGACACATTTTATATATACAGTTTATAAAAGTGTATTTTTTTTAATGCAAGCAGTGTAAATTCCAGACTTTGACTTGCTATCAACCTCTACTATCTGTAATACAAAGTTCAAACTGGGAGAGGGAGAAGCAGCACAAGGAGCCAATAAACATGCTGATAGGATGAGAGAGCAGAGAGATAAGCTAATCGGTGGGCTATTTCTTAATGTAGAACTATAGGCAAAACTTTTTTTTTTTCATTTTCGATAGAGCAAAAGAGAGTTATAACCCCTGTCTGATTTTTTTTTTCATCATCTGTGTCCCATTGCAGAGATTTCCCTTAATTTCCTGTCCCAAAACAGGAAGTGAAAGGAAATCTCTGAAAATTAAGGGAATTCACAGGAAACCCCCAGGTCACCAAAACTAGGGTCCACAGATTTCCCTTCTACTACTTTTCTGAGGACAAGCCAGCATTTGGGATTTCCATTCACTTTCAATGATAATGGTAAACAGGACAAATGGAGCGGGTGAATCTCCCCAAAGAGGGCACAGACAGGAATAAAAACTGGCAAGTGTTCTAATCCATCTCTACTCTATTGACTTAGGGGGGCTGAATATAAATGCATGCCACACATTTCAGATACTGTATTTATTTGTAAAACATCTTGAAAATCATTTATCATTTTCCCTCCACTTCGCAATTATGTGCCACTTTGTGTTGGTCCATCATATAAAATCCCAATAAAATACATTTATGTTTTTGTTTGTAACATGACAAAATGTGGAAAATTTCAAGGGGTGTGAATAATTTTTCAAGGCATAATATATATAATATATATTTTTTTAATGTCCTATATTCACAGAACAGATTACATATTTGTGTGCTAGTAGTTTAGCAAGCATCTATATAGACAAAGAAGAATACAATTACATGAACCTTGCCTTGTCTGGTATTGTAGGATGTACTAGCGGCATAGCAACACAGGTAGCAGAGCTATTACTTCCACACCAGAGGAGTAGCACAGGACCAGTCATTTTTGTTTGTTTCCCTCTCAAAGAACAAATCTCATCATGGCGCTCACAAGGTTATTGGATTTTTGCACAATATAAAGCATTTATTGATAGCAGCAGCTCTCGTGTTTTTCAGTATATATGTCAAGTGCATGTCAGAGAAGGCACCTGAAGCTCAAATATAACATCCATTTCCAACGGAATTAAAAAGCAATAAAATATAAACAGTACACATATCTTACATTATTTTTATGCCAATATCAGCCATGGCAAAATAAATGAAAACTACAAATTGTTCTCTTATGTATAGCCTCTCATGCCTCAAAGGCTTTGCTAGTAGGCCGAGAATTTAGGGACCTGGATTGCAACAGTTGCAGCTGTGACCAGACCTCTGCTCCAGGGTGGGCCAGGTAGGTTCCTCTACCTACTGTCCCTGTTGGTACAGAGATACTTTTACAGGTACATCTGAATTTGGCCATCAGTATCCTTCTAGCTTTCCTGCGCAGCTTTTCCCTCCAAAAACTTTGCTTGGCACTGGTTTATCATATATTCACATATCTTACAATCTAATTCTACACTCTCTGTTCAATATCCATCATGTTTATTAACCGTGCAGTGCAAGGGCCCAACTAGGGTCCAATTTACACCATTGAGCATGCATTATGCTCTGTACAACATATGCTCACCGGTGTGTTGTATGAAGGAAGTGCAATGCGTTGTTATAATGTGCAGGAATCTATTGCCCTCTACTGTCTGTATTTGTAAGTGAATGTGCTGCTTAATGTCACAGAGTTATTTGTGTACATCACTTCCTGTTTCTATGTGGCTGGGTTAGAAACCCCAGAGACTGGAAGTGATGAAAGAGAGAGAGGGGCTGAGAACACATTTCTCCAGTAGCCTCCCTGGGGGTTATTCCGAGTGTGGCTCAGGGTGAGTTTTCATTACCAAAAGCGGTAACCCTGAGCCACACTCGGGATCGCATCGCAGTATGCAAGTAAAATTACTTATCTTGTTCCCTGGATCCTGCAATGTCCCCCCGCTGTGTACTCCGGTGGAATCTTTTGCATGTTGCCACTGGGTTCCGGGCTCTGTTCCCTGGGTGTGTCGCATGGGGGCGGAGCCCGGGTGCAAATTCAAAAAGTGAAACACACACACAACACATACAGTACACTGTTATCTGTAAGATTACATTACTGTATCAAATCATTTCACATCCCTTTTGTCCCTAGTGCTTTGTCCAGTGCCCTGCATGCACTTTTATATTATATATGCCATTCTTTCTGCCTGGAAACTTGAGAATGTCCTTGGCATTCAAAAAGCGTCCTTTACGTCAAAAGCGGTTTTTGATCAGCTAGAAAACAGTGATAGTAAATAAGAATCATTTGCAGAATTGAGCGCTACTGATTCATCAGACACTGAAAGTGACGACAGCGACAATTCTGCAACTGAGGACATTTCAGTGTTTTTGACTTGATTGCATTATTGAATACATTTTATTATTATTATTATATTATTATTTTTGATAATTATTTATAGTTATTTATTATATTATA
>BLSH010437367.1:1192201-1204311 GCA_018402905.1 Glandirana rugosa
GAGGAGTAATCGTCTTTAGTACCACACTATGACCTTGACTATCAGTCGGAGGCTAGAGGCAGGATAGACATCAGAAAGCCCACAGTAGTTTAAAAGCCTGGTTGCATGTCAGATTAGAAGTTACTACCCAGATAGCAAGCAATTGAGCTGCAAGTTTGAAGGTGACTTGCTAAGCTATTGCTAGACTTCTGGTCTGCTACAAGTTCTGGTTCAGTTATATTGTGCAATAGTCATCCCACCACAGGGGTCACTGTGGCTGAATTTACATGCTGTAGACTTGCAGAGCTCTTGCTGTAGACTCACAACTGCAACTTTGCACTTGCTAGAGACTTGCCATGGAAATTTGCTACAAATTGGAACAGTGTCAACTAGAACTTGTGCTTTAAGTGCTCTGCAAGTGTACAACTTTCCAGTAAAAATGTGCAGCAAGTTAACTGACTTACTAATTCAACACTGCCACAGATTTACCTGTTATCCTTGCTATCTGGGTAGAGACTAATATGCAGAGTAGATAGGCTGACTATCAGTTCCAGTATCACACCATGATTTCTGCTAATGAGGAGTTGTATTCCAGGCTGGCTGGAAGACAGTTGAAGGATCTCCCCATCATCACTGATTCTCTCTTTGGGTCTTTGACACCAAGACAGATGCCACAACCTGATTAGGCTCCCCAAAAGAGGGCTACAAAAATATTGCATCAAATCAAAGCTGTAGTAGCTGTTGGCCCCTTTTTAACACCTAACCACTTCACCCTGGAAGCATTTTCCACTGTAGGACCAGACCACTTTTTGCGATTCGGCACTGTGTCGCTTTAACTGACAATTGCGCGGTCGTGCGACGTTGTACCCAAACAAAATTTGCGCCCTTTTTTTCCCCACAAATAGAGCTTTCTTTTGGTGGTATTTGATCACCTCTGCATCATTTCTGATCGCCGCTATAAACAAAAAAAGAGCAACAACTTTGCAAAAAAAAACAATATTTCTTACTTTTTGCTAAAATACAAATCCAAAAAAAAATATAAAAAAACAAATTTATTCATCGGGTTTGGCCGATTTATATTATTCCTAATTTTTTGGTTAAAAAAATTGCAATCAGCTTTTATTGATTGGTTTGCGCAAAAGTTGTCATGTTTACAAACCATGAAAATTCATTTCTGGCGTTTTTACAGTAATGGCGGCAATCTGCGATTTTTATTGGGACTGTGATATTGCGTCGGACATTTTTGACACTTTTTTTGGGACCAATAAAATTTATACAGCGATCAAAAATTTAAATATCCACTGATTACTGTATAAATGTCATTGGCAATGAAGGGGTTAACCTGGAGGGGGAGATCTAGGGGTTAAATGTGTTCCCTAGGCGTGTTTTAACTGTGAGGGGGCTGGGCTGTCAGGGGCATAAGAGATCTAACTGATCCCAGTGTTACATGCCGCCTGTCAGAACGGGGAACTGCCTTGTTTACTTTGGCGGTTCCCTTCTTTTCCTCTGGCGGGTCATCGCGGCTCGCCGGCGGACATCGGGTCTGCCCGAACCACGGGCACACTCCTCCAGAATGCGGCGGGCACGAGAAAGCGCCGCTGGTGGCGCGGTCTCGCCCCCTAGCTGTGCGCGCACGAATCAACGCTTATATCCGGCGATTTGCGAGACAGCGCCACATTGCCACAGTAAATGTGCGGTAGCCGGTCGGGAACCAGCTAATCAAGAAATATACGTTAATGCAAAATGAAAGTCATGGGTAAACTTTCATTGCATCAAGGCCCATTCATTTTGACAGACCACTCTTGAAGATGCTCCTTGTCTGGCTCTTGTACTGATCCTCTCTCTTTAACCAGTTCTGGACCGCCCACTGCACATTTACTGCTGCAGGGCAGCCCGCCTGCATGAAAAAACATACCTGTGCATTGTCTCTTCTTCCGGGTCTGGGGTGCACGCCGCTGGCAACCCACTCCCACTGTGATTGGACACAGCGGGTCCGGCAGACGCGGTGTCCCTTGGGACCCGCTGATCACTGACAGGAGAGGCAGAATGGCGGTCTCAATACTTTTGACAATATATATATATATATAGATAGATAGATAGATAGATAGATAGATAGATAGATAGATAGATAGATAGATATTGGAAGTGACTGAAACTTACAGTGTCCTAGTACCCTTGCAAATGTGTAAGGAAACTTTGGGTCACCTATATATTCATGTTTGTAATGTTATATCATGGCACACAAAGCAAAAATCTTATTTTCCATAAGTCACATAGACCAAGAGAAATATGTACTCGCTAGAGTTAACAATAACTGGCCAGATAAGAAGAGGTGTGATCCTGAACCTGGACACTGGATTGGCTAACATTATACAGTATGCACTCAAAATAAAGTAAACTACACTGTTACTGTAAAGCACCTGAGTACAGAATGACTTGATAATCAGATTGGACAAGGTCAATAACATCTAGCAATTGTTTTGAAAAAAGTCAAAGTGAGCATTTACTATGAAACAGCAGGGAGCCTACAGGGTCACACAACAGGTTAAGCTTCATTTATAAGTTAGTTTAACAAATCTTTCATACTTTCGATTGTTAATACCATTGTAGCCACCCATAAACACTTCCCTAGTTATCAAATGTCTGTGCAGGATGCAGTGGTGGCAATTTTTTTTTTGTTAGGGGGGCATGCAGTGCACCCACAGCCACCCCCCCCTGGTTTGGCCATCTATGGCGGGCATTGTTTCACCCGGACAACAGGCGGTGGGCATCACAGCGGCTTCTCCTTCCCCTGCTCTCCGCAGGCATCACCGGTGGCTTCCCCTGCTCTCCGCGGGCATCACAGCGACTTCCATTCCCTCCCTCCTCCTCGGCAGCCAATCGGGACGTTCCTCCTTTCGGCCAATTGGGAAGCAGTTTTCAGACCCGCTTGCTGATTGGCCAGGAGGAGGATCAGTGTTTCAATAGCGAATATTTATTCGCTATTGTAACACACCTGGGTGGGCTGTGCCCCGAGCCCATCCTATTTTGAAGCCTATTAGAGCCTCTGGGTTTAATCAGGTGCTTCAAAAAAACACCCCCCATTATAATTCATACATCCGGCGTCCTGCATGGGGGTTGAACGCATGGATGGGGGCGGGCGGCGCCCGAACACCCTAATGGATGGGCCACCCCTGGCGGGATGAGCATTTCTATCATTTGCACTTACCACAAATTGCAAAGTTATTAATGCATGTGTTGTAAATTAGCATACAACAATACATTTTACAATGTATTAATTTTTACATAGTTACATTGGTCCAGCTTGCACCAGTGAGTATGAATGTGCCATCCCTGTGGGATTCCAGTGGAATCTAGAAATGACTGTAGTAGACATCACTACTACTATACTTCTAGAGCAGTGATGGCGAACCTTGGCACCCCAGATGTTTTGAAACTACATTTCCCATGATGCTCAACTACACTGCAGAGTGCATAAGCATCATGGGAAATGTAGTTTCAAAACATCTGGGGTGTCAAGGTTCGCCATCACTGTTCTAGAGTGATCTCCACTAGCTTCTAGGTTTTACACTGAGCAACTGTTCGGCATGGGAGCCATTCACAGAACACTGTATTTTCTGAATTAATGAGTTGGAGAGGCAGGTGGAGGGAAGGTAAGATTATGACTGAAGTTTTATTTGAATGGCACCCATGCCGAGCAAGTGACCTCCTGTGACCACAATGCAGCAGGGCAGCCACGTGGCATGGAACCTGGAAGCAAGAGGAGATCACTGTAGCAGCAGTGCATCACTGTTAGATATTGCTTAAAAACATGGTACAGAGTAGTGCAAGTATTTTGTCCCATAAGAGACAGAACTTTAAACTGAGAAGTATAATCATGGATCTTCTTTAAAGCCTAACTCCAGGATTTTCTTTAAGCTTTAAAAAAACTTAAATCACAAAAACCTTTAGAACAGTATCAGAAATGCATACAATTGCCCTAGTTATGAAGGGAGTAACAAGTAAGTCAACATGTAAATGCATATCTTAGATTCACTTTTCTATGGTTTCAAAAGAGATATGTTACAGTTAATCTCATACTATAAAATGTATTCAGGATTACACATAATTATATAAAGCTGACGTATATTGTATAGTACAAGGAAAACCAGAACAGCAAGATTTTAAGCCTCCTCCTGTGAATCTGATGTCATCTGTTCTTGATTGGAAATATCTCAGGAAGTACAGGGTAAATGTCAACATCTGCAATCCTTAACTTCTTGCTGGCTGCATAAAGCATATGTTGCAGCAATAAATGTGGGCTTTAGGGGGCCTGGCCTGGATGCGAATGACGGCGGACATGTCTCTGGAGAGCTCTGGACATCAGCTTCTCCAGTGACCCGCAGAGGGATAATACCAAATGGGGATTACCCCCCACACACATAGCAACCCTCCTGGCTAGAAATTACCTAGCGACAAGACCCGTTCACAAGACGCCGCAGGCCATCGTGCACTCTGGCGCATGCATCGGCCTATGCCCGCTACAGCACGAACTTCATAGGCCATCCGAGGCAGACAGGTAAAGGAGGACACCTCTGGGGACCCCCCACCCTAGCCCTCTAGCTATCCCCCGGACACATCTAGGGACGCTTAGCCAGTTTTGAGCCCAGATTCCAGGTGCGTTCTGTGTAATCCGAGGCGGCCGCCATCTTGTAGGCCGCAATTTGGCCTCTCTGGCATAATACAATCACCCGGGGGGCCCCCTCAGCAACCAGAGGACAATCTCACTGCAGCCTTCCCAATCAGTCATCGAATCTCCACTGTACTGTTTAAAACAGCCTGCCTCCTATAACTTGAATATCTATAGGCCTAAAAACTGAAACGGCGGCCATCTTGGTACACTCAGGCCACAAGGGTGAATAAAAATCCACTTCACCTAATCTGGACTTTCACCACAAGCTATCCCCTCACAATACACAGTTGTCACCCCACCTGTCACTTTCACAAGTGTAATGCTGGATGATAGAGTCATGTATATCAAACTGACCGCAGCAACTATGCCTCTGTAGAGCTTCGCTCCCGAGGGAACCGAGGCAACTGAGCACAAAATAGCCTGAGCTCCTGTCTTCATACATACTACCTACGTATAACCTGCTACCATGGTTCTCGTGGGATCTAAACCAAAATTCAGGACAAAAAATATCAAGGACGCACTATCCCGGCCTAACCCTAGTATGGCTTCGGCCTCAACCTCACAGACTAGTTCGCCACACGCTGCAAAACAGCAGCACCGCTCCCACCATCAGCCCCACAAAGAAAACGGTGAGTCTGACTCTGATACAGGAAGCGCTCAAACCACTATACAGACCTCCATGTTCAACAAATTTGAGAACATGCTTCAGAAAGCACTGAAGCAGAGGTCAGATTACATCACTGATAAACTGACACGGGAGATCTAGGGCGCAGGACAGCCAAGTTAGAGGTCAGAGTGGACGATCTAGAATGCAATATGCAAACAGGCCTAGCCGAAAATGAAAACTTTAAAGCTGAAAATGAAATATTGAAACCCCGCCTGGAAGATCAAGAAAACAGGGCCCGACGGTCCAACCTTCGGATCAGGGGGATCCCAGAAACAGTCAACATACAATCCACAATGATGGCGCTGTTCCAGGAATTGCAGCCTGCCATCCCGCAAAGAAAATGGCCCTCCAAGAGATATTATAACCAAGTATCATTATTACAGAACAAAGGAACAGCTTCTCACCGCAGCCAGAGACAAGACCACTCTCACTTTCCAAGGCTATACTTACCAAATCTATACGGACCTGTCTCCCATAACAGTAGCAAAACGACGCACAATGAAGCCCCTGCTGCAGACCCTGCAACAACGTTGGATTTCTTATCATTGGGAATTTCCCTTCTCTGTGCATTTAACGCATCTGGAAACTAAATATACATGCTGTACAGCGAATGAGCTGCAATCCGCACTGCAGGACCTGGGCCTCTTGGAACGTACCCCCACCAAAGACGCCTCCCGCAGACGCTCAGCCTCAAGATCCCCACAAAAGTTGACCGACCCAACCAACGCTGAAGGTGCACCCCAAAACTTCCACAAACGCGGCCGCTTTGATGCCCTGGCAGCCAATACAGAAGACTCCATGGACTGATTAGCCATCGACCAGATGGTTGTTCAAAATAAACACCTCGTCGCCACCTCTTTGTCAGTAAGTGAATTTCCCTTGATGGTTTCTCATCCTCAATTGCCTGACCTTCCAAACCCCTGGCTCTGCTGAACGTAAGTACACACCACCAGATCATCCTCCTACTGAGGACTATTCGCCTATCCAAGTCCTGACTTTGTTTCATACATTAGGACATTGAAACCTCACTCTTGATAACCCTAACCTTTTATCCAAACAAGTTCCAGCTATTAAACTTTTCCACATGAGATCCACTCACTAATCCTCGGCACCTGCATTTTTTAAGCCCAATATATGGTTGGGAACTGTTGCAACCCTCCTCACAGGGTTTGACATACTTAACCCCGACCCCATGGCTGACTTTCTCAGATCCCTACCGATTGAATACCTATAACACCCCACGCTCAAATTTATTTTGCATATGTTCTTGTTTTTATAGTGCTCACTAGTTGCCGGTGATGTTCCCTCACCGGAATGCCTTGTTCCGCCACTAGCTGCCCGTGGATCCCTGCAACCTTTATGCAGGCCTTCAGGGACAGCGTTGGAACCTTCTGGGGGGTGCGAGACATCCCTTCAGTATGTTCCTTCATCCTCTTGTTACTTAACAATTGTGTTATACTATTTACAATATGTGGTTCTAATTGATCTCTCCTTCTTTCTCCCTCTCCATACGCTACCCTATTCTTCTCTCTTCCTCCTCCTGGCTTGGTGGGCATGGAGCCGGTCTCAAAGTCGGTCAGGTATAGTAAAACATTGATCGTGACACTTTTATGGCCCTACTGAATGTTTGCTCCCTGAAAGTCCAGGGATTTAACACACCCCACAAGCGCACCAAGGCATTACGAACATTAGCAGCTGCCAAAGTACATATAGCCTGCTTGCAGGAAACACACTTCACACATCAGTCTACCCCTAAATACCTCAATGCCTCCTATCCTCAATGTTATACGGCCTCAACCACTTCCAAACAATGCGGTACCCTTATAGTGTTCCACCAAACCATGCCCTTTAGCCTAAGCACCCAAATCAAGGACCCCGCCGGTTCGCTATCAAATCCTCACTGGTCACATATCCAACTCTGCGGTAACAATTGTGTCATACTATGCCCCAAACAAGCACCCTAACGCCTTCCTCTCCCACCTGCTCAGAGTAGTTGACAACCACAAATTCAGCACAGTAATCATATGTGGTGACTCCAACCAGGTTATCGATTTTTGTGAGAATGTTTAAAAAGTTTATTTTCCCTTTGATACCCTTTTAGAAGGACACCATCCCTGAGGAAGACCTATAAATTCTTTAAAGGTTGAAACGCGTAGGGGCTCCGATGCAGCAACTGCAGTGTCGTATATGATCCTTTTCACTGCAACACTGGAACATTATATGATGTATAGGTCCCTTGTTTGCACAACCAGGGCTCATGTTTTATCTTTCTAATTCACATTAAGTTTATGGAGATGCAAAAGAAATTGTGATACTTAAATAAATAAATGTATATTTTTATACTAATTATAGTTTGCACTCTCATTGCTGCCATGAAACCCTAAGAGGGGGAATCTCCCATTGTCTATGTTTACCTAGGAGAGGGCAGCATACTATATCTCTTTGTACCCATCAGTCTATGCAACCAGGTTATCTCGCCCTTCCTGGACAAATCACCCCCAGCATCATCCTCCAGCACAACTAAATTGTCATTTCAACAACTGATTTCTCAACACTCACTAGTTGACACCTGGCGAGGAGCCATCCCGACTAACAAAAGATTTACCTACTACTCCCACCCACATAAATCCTTCTCTTGCATCGATCACATCTTCATCACGGCAAGCATGACCCCTGAAATAATTTCTTCAGTGATACTCCCCTTCACCTTAACTGACCACTCTGCAGTATGCACTACCATCTCCTCCCCTATCCCTAGGGGTCAAGACACCACATGGTAAATTAATGGCAGTACACTAAGTCACCCTTCCCACTGCCTGGACTTCGAAATGGCCCTAAAGAATTCCTATCCACCAACACCTCTGACGAGATATCAGCACTAACCCTATGGGAAGCCCATAAACCTGTCATCAGGAGGAAGCTCATACAGCAAGCGGTGATCCTTAAACGGGATCGGAAAGCTCAATTCCTACAACTGGAGTTGGCCTTCAACGCTTGCCATGAAGCCCTCCAAACAACCCCTGGCCCCACCACTCAAGTGAATCTAGATAAAGCTCGTTTGAATTTTGACCTCTTTTTAACAGACTCTGCGGACAAATTGATCCGCAAGAGACAACACTTGCTCTACCTTAAGGCTAACAAACCTGCCACTCTATTGGCAAAGGCCCTCAAGGCAATCACTAGACCCTCAACACCCATACGACTAAAGATGTCGAATGGCACTCACACGAGTAACCTAACCAAAATCTTAGAAATATTTCACTCTAATCTCTCCAAGCTATATTCAGGCACGGCGAACCTAGACGTAGCTCAAGCAGATGACCTCTTCTCATGAATCTCCCTCCCCACCCTAACCCAAGCACAACAAACACAGTTAAACAGCCCCATCACTGAGTCAGAGGTAGCACTTGTCATCAAAACACTGAAGCCACATAAGTGCCCATGCCCTGATGGTTTTTCGGCCACCTACTATAAACAGTTCTCACTCCTACTGTCACCCTTGCTGACGAACGATTTTAACCTGTTACCTGGGGGATATGCGTTCAGGCCCGAGACACTAATGGCTACAATTGCCATGATACTTAAACCTAATACCGATCTTTGTTTTTGGGCTAACGACCTCCCCATCTCCCTCCTGAATCTTGACATTAATCTGCTCGCCAAAATCCTAGCCACTAGGTTAAACACAATCATAGGTGAACTGATTCATCGTGACAAAACGGGCTTCATCCCGATACGCCAAGCTAGTGATAATGTCAGAAGAGCCCTACTGCTCTCCCATATAGCCAAATCTAGATGAATCCCAGCTTGCCTCCTTTCCCTTGATGTCAGGAAGGCATTTGATTCGGTTTCATGGCCCTTTATGAATTATACCCTTCAAAAATAGGGATTTGGGACTCATTTCCAGACCTGGGTTTCCTCTCTGTACAATAACCCCAGAGCATATATTTAAAACTCTGGATACAAGTCAGCAATGCTTAATATACAAAGCGGCACCAGACAGGGCTGCCCCTTATCCCCATTACTCCTCGCTTTACTTATAGAGCCTCTAGCACACCTAATTCGCTACAATCCTGACATCAAGGGAATAGAACTTGGTGACCACCAACATAAAGTCTGCTTATTCGCAGATGATATACTCCTCTTCCTTAACTGCCCGCATATCTCTGCTCCCAACCTCCTCTCTCTTTTATGGCACTTCGCAAGTGTCTCGGGCACATCAAAGGCATTGAATATCTCCTGATCCAGATCTCCACCTAACCCAAACCTCCTTGCCATTTACCTGGTCACCACATCAACTCTCCTACGTGGGAGTCCAACTCACATCTTCCATCCCGGAACTATTCACAGCTAACTACCTTCCTTTACTGAAGCACGTCTCTGCTCTTATGGCCCAGTGGTCCATGCTCTCTCTCTCCTGGATGGGCAGAATTAACGTGGTCATAATGGCTATATTACCCAAGTTCCTGTACCTCTTTAGAGTACTACCCATCCACATCCCATCTTACTTTCTGAGCTTACTGCAATGTAGGGTTCTGTCCAATATTTGGGGGTCTACTAAACCACGTTTCCCAAAAACTACGCTATACCTACACAAGCTGGGGGGTGGCCTTGGTGTTCCAAACTTCTCTTCCAACTATTATGCGGCACAACTTTCACAACTAACGAAATACCACGGCGCAAAAGAAACACCACTCTGGGTGGCCATAGAATCGGTTGAATCTGACCCCATCTCTGTGGCCAATATGTTATGGCTTAACCCAGCAGACCGTGCAAGTATAACCAATCCCCTCACCAAACATTCTTCAAATATTTGGGACAGATTTAAAACAACCCATGACTTACAATCTTCCCATAACCCCCTCCTTTCATTCCTTTGAAACCTGTATAACCAATGAAGACTGTATAACCAATGAGTTACATTGGCCTCCGAGCTTAGTTAGAATAGAGGAACATTGGTTACGTTCTCGCTAATTAGTATAACCATTCATCTCTACCACTTTTGACACCCCGTTATGATACCACATACCTCCTTTATATTGGGGACAGACAGTCCCACCACTCTAACCTAAGTTAAGCTACTCTACGATGATGATATGCCTTATTCATAATGATCAATACTCAATGACCAATGACACCACCCGCCCTCCAGGTCACAGCTTGCTCCCATCAGGGTGCCCTTGAGGATGGCGAAGTTATCCCCAGTCAAAATGTAACATTACTATGCTAAATTAACTAATGGTTTGTTTTACGTCCATAAAGGCCTTCACTTGTTATGCCTATACGCCTGTAACCGAACTGTGTAACCAAATGTTCCTCCTGTTACATAACCTTTTATTCAATAAAAATGTTGAACAAGAAAAAAATGGGCACCAGAAGGTAGTGTGATGAAAGAGTACTCACAGCATGCTCCCAGCACACAGACCAAGCTGTCACCAACAATACTTGGTATTCCAATCAGAAGCCACTTACAGCAATTATATGATACAGAAGCCACGCTGCCTGCCAGGCATTAAAGCCCACTTAACCACTTTGATACCGGGCACTTTCACTCCCTTCCTGCCCAGGCCAATTTTCAGCACTGTCGCACTTTGAATGACAATTGTGTGGTCATGCAACACTGTACTCATATGAAATTGTTATCTTTTTTTTTTCTTTTGGTGGTATTTAATCACCGCTAGATTTTTTGCTAAACAAACAAAAAACAGACTGAACATTTTGAAAAAAAAATGTTTTTCTTAGTTTCTGTTATAAAATTAGAAAATAAGTAATTTTTCTTCTTCACTGATGTGCACTGATGAGGCTGCACTGATAAGCTGTACTGATGGGCACTGATGAGGCTGCACTGATAAGCTACACTGATGGGCACTGATGAGGCTGCTCTGATGAGGTTGCACTGATAAGTTGTACTGATGGGCACTGATGAGGCTGCACTGATAAGCTGTACTGATGGGCACTGATGAGACAGCACTGACGAGGCTGCGCTGATAAGCTGTACTGATGGGCACTGATGAGACTGCACTGATGAGGCTGCACTGATAAGCTGTACTGATGGGCACTGATGAGGCTGCACTGATAAGCTGTACTGATGGGCACTGATGAGGCAGCACTGATGAGGCTTCACTGATAAGCTGTACTGATGGGCACTGATAAGCTGTACTGATGGGCACTTATGAGGCTGCGCTGATGAGGCTGCACTGATAAGCTGTACTGATGGGCAATGATGAGGCTGCACTGATGGGCACTGATGAGGCAGCACTGATGAGGATACACTGATGGGCACTGATAGGCAGCACTGATGGGCACCAATGGGACTGCACTGATAATCAGACCACAGATGATCATTGCCTTGATCAGTGTAAGCAGTGTGCTGCCAGTTTTGCCGGGTTTCAGCACTTCTTTCCTCATACAGACACAGTGTGTGATGAAAGGGCTGCCTATAACTGGCAAGTCTGTTTACATGTCATCAGCTGTGATTGTCTCTTTACCCTGATCTGTGATTAGCTGTGTTTGAAGGAACAAAAAAAAATTATAAACATTTCATTTGGGTTCAGTGTTGCATGACCGTCAGGAGCGTAACTACAGGGGTTGCAATTGCAACTGGGCCTTGTGCTCCAGGGGGCCCTGTGCCTTCCTTGTACACCTGGATAGGAGGGATGGCGGGGGGGGGGGGCATTTAGAGGAACCAATCTCCTCCATTTTCCTCCTAATGGAGGAGATTGGTTCCTTTATATGCTGGCCCCACCGCCCCTCCTATCCAGTTTACTTGTCTTCTGCTGGTCCCAGGGTCCC
>BLSH010437367.1:1213063-1224899 GCA_018402905.1 Glandirana rugosa
TGTTCGGTCCTTTCATGTTTATGGGGGGTTTACTGGGGAAAAACCTTTCATCTGTAAGGTTCCATAAAGTATCGCCATACTCAGGAGGAGTAGTAGAATGTATTTTGGGGTGTAATTTGTGGTATGCATATGCTGGGTGTGAGAAATAACCTGTTAACATATGACAATTTTGGGAAAAACAAAAACAAAAAAAAAAAACTTAATTTTGCAAAGAATTGTGGGAAAAAATTACAACTTAAAAAAATTCACCATGCCTCTTACTAAATACCTTGGAATGTCTACTTTCCAAAAAGGGGTCATTTGGGGGGTATTTGTACTTTCCTGGCTTGTTAGGGTCTCAAGAAATGAGATAGGTGGTCAGTGCATCAGGTGTGATCAATTTTCAGTGATTGGCACCATAGCTTGTAGGCTCTATAACTTTCACAAAGACCAAATAATATACACAATTTTGTTTTTTTTTTACCAAAGATATATAGCAGTATAAATTTTGGCCAAAATTTATGAAGAAAAATTACTAATTTGCAAAATTTTATAACCGAAACAAAGAAAAATTATTTTTTTTACAAAATTTTCGGTCTTTTTTTAATTATAGCGCAAAAAATAAAAAACCCAATGGTGATTAAATACCACCAAAAGAAAGCTCTATTTGTGTGAAAAAAAGGATGCAAATTTCATATGGGTACAATGTTGCATGACTGAGTAATTGTTATTCAAAATGTGAGAGCATTGAAAGCTGAAAATTGGTCTGGTTAGGAAGGGGGTTTAAGTGCCCAGTGGTCAAGTGGTTAAATCCTTGCATTATGTGAACTGGCTTCACCGCTGTGTACAAATGGTTGTGCCCTCACCTTATAAGTTTGGACCTCAAAGTGTTAAAAAGAGATCGATCAGCGCTCAAAGTAGATCCCCACGTCCCCCTTAAAATCCACCTGCCAGGACTTTAGGATCAACCACCTCCTCATCCACAGGTCTCCTTGACCAGAACACTCAGAGGACAAGAGCAGAGGAAAACTTCATAATGTAAAACCATTCATTTTATTAAAATAATAAAAACTAATTAGGTAGACTCACAAGATATTTCTTTAGGAGAGCTCCCATATAAAATCAAGACACTAGTTAATAATCCAAAATGGTGCCATGGCTCCGCGCTACGTGATGATGTCATGAGGCTCCTCGCACCTGACACATAAAGAGTTTATTGTGTATTACAAATTGTACTGAGGAGAGCAAGTTTAATTTGTATGAAATGTGCTTCACTATTTTGTAAATAATATTTCTATTTTGTCCTGACAGCACTGATTAGCGGCTCCTAATTTTTACTTTTTTCACTTAGTATAATGTTCACAAAAAAAAAACGAAAAAAGCTTTTTTTTTTTTTTGTTTTTTAGATACTTTAGTTTTTATTTGACAGTAGCGAGGAGATTTTGTATAAATATATTTTAACCCATGTGAATGATTAAAAAAAAAAAAACAGTACTGTCTAATAACAATTCACAAAAATATTAAACAATGGTATATCAAAAAACAAATGTAAATAGCACACTGCAGACACACGCTGGTACAGAGGAAAACATATTCCTGTAGTTTCTTTGATGTAAATGGTGATTTATACTATTTTTAGATTAACAATGGAACTCCAGCCAAACCATTTAATAACCTTGGAATGTTTTAGGCACCTCAAGCCTGGAAACTTTCATCCCTTTCCTGCCCAGACCATTTTTCAACTTTCATTGCTGTCACACTGCTAACACACATCATAGGCAAAGGCGTAACTAGAACCTTCAGGGCCCCGGCGCAAGAAATTATGAAGGGCCCCCCTGACCAAGGCCCTTCCCTCTTCCTACTGATCCTGGCGCCCTTTACTCCCATTGCGGGTTCCTTTATTATGGTACCGCAGCGGGGCCCTTTCACAAGTTCTGCAGCGGGGCCCTTTCTGCCATCTTCGGGCCTCCCCATGGTGGTGAAATGCCAGTTCCCGGTCCCAATAGCAACCTTTGCAATCCTGATAGTTCCCTCACTGGTGTCAGTAGTTTTTAATTTTTATTTTATTTTTTTTTACCATTTCATTTCTTTTACGATTTTATTTTTACTATTTTTTATAATTTTTTTAGGAGCTCTGTTGGGGGGCTTTGATGAGATATCAGGGGTCTAAACAAACCTCAGCCCACAATATCCATCTGTGTAACCTCAGCTCACAGAGTGAATGGACAGGAATAGCTGTGCACCGAGCCTCCCATTCATTCAGAAACAGAAGTGTAGTAAAAACTGTTTACTCTGCTTCAGTTATGAATGAACCAATTGGTACCAATCACTGACTCTGTTCATTCAGAAAAGGAAGGAGCCGGTAAATGACAAATTTACCGACCCGTTCCCATCTCTCCACCATGCCTCATCTTCTACAGCAGCTGGCAGGAGAGAGGAGGGGGGGGGGAGACAGCAGCTCTGTGGGGGGGGGGGGGCGAGGGAAGCATACAGGGACCCTGGGAACAGCAGAAGACAAGTAAACTGGATAGAGGAAAATGGAGGAGATTTGTTCCTCTAAAAGACACCCCCGCCATCCCTCCTATTCAGGTGTACAAGGGAGGCACATGGGCCCCCTGAACCATGGGGCCCGGTTGCAATTGCAATCCCTGCAACCCCTATTGTTACTCCCCTGATCATAGGTATACATCCTCCCAGAATGACGCTTGTCCCGCCAGGCCACATATGTGCAGTTGCTGGGTGGGAAGTGGTTAATTAACTCAAAATAAATTTGTGAGTTGATCACCCACATTACAACCTTTTTTAACAATTGTTTTTATAGTTTATTTTTGTTGTACTATTTAGCCTAAACTAGCAGATATATGGTGTAACCAGCCATTCTCATCCAGGGTACCTCCAGGGGTTGCTAAGGGTTCCTTGGGTTGTGGCTCATTGATCTTCCATTTGATGGTGCCTGCGTAACACCAATAATCTTTTTTAGTTATCTGTAAGGGTGGTTTTCCGATAGTGAGGGTAAGAAGGGCATTGTTTACATAGACTTCCAATGAATTGGTTTTAGCTGGCTTACCCCAAAACTTGAAAATTATTTTAAGGGTTCCTTAATTTTAGGTCCGGCGGTGCAGCGGGCATCGTGATTGACATTAAATCTACTTCAGGGGACTTAAAAAAAAAAACTTTCCGACCACCTAATGTACATGTACTGCAGCCCATCGACTCTATTGTGCGAAATCACGTACCTGTACGTTATTTTGTGCAATAGCCACTAAGGGGCACACGCGAGCCAACGGAGGCGCGATCGCTCGCTGATTGGATAGAGGGGGAGCCAGTCAGCGGGTCACCCACAATCGTTTCCGAGAGAGGCAGAACGGCGGTCTGCCTATGTAAGCAAGGCAGATCACCGTTCTGACAGGGCAACATACTCCTCATCTGTCTGTTCTCGTACCCAAGAAACATCATACAAATTTATTTCCAGATGGTACAGGACCCTGTCCAGATTAGTACAAATGTTCCCAACAGCAGATGGTAGATGCTGGAGGGGAAGTGACCAACAGGGCACATTCCTACACCTTTTGGTGGTATTGTTCAAAGATTAGGGCCTTTTGGGAGGCTATAACCCCATGGATCAAAAAAACAGCGACCTTGCGAAACCTTGAATGCTCTCCATTACACTTGCTTTTCCACGGGGTAGCATCCTCCCTCAAACTATACAAACGTAGTGTTATGCCCCACTTACTCAATGCTGCCAAGGCTCTGATTCCCAGGTAGACATGTGCGGTTAGTTTCGTTCCGAATTAAAATTTGGACAAACTATCATTTTTCGGAAATTCGGATGTACAGAATTTAAACAAATCCGAGCGTCCCGCTCCTTAGCAACCAGCTATTGTGGGGGGGACTCCCAAACTATTTCTAACAAATACCGCATGTGAAACTAGCAGCAAAATCCTGGTGATAAATATTGCATGTTTTTTACTCTCTGTTCCGTTTGTGAATTGGACTTAATAGCTTTACCGCATGTTTTTTTGCAGATATTTACCAGCACATTTTTCATTTTGGGGTAAATACCACATAATTGTTATTTTTTATCATGAATTGGACTTTTTTTTACCAAATGCGATAATTTTTATAAATGAGTCACATGTTATCGCATGCAGTAAACGTTAGTGAATCAACCCCTTTCTCCCAAAATGTCAGGGAAAGTATTTTTTTTCTTTCAAACAGATGATTGAAAGTGTGTGATGAGGTGCAAGACATCATGTACTTTACTTTGCACACCCACCATACAAAATTACACTTATCTGTGGACTGTAAACTTTTTTTCCAAGATCTCATGGGATCTTGCAGTTAGGAATGAGATTTCCTTGAAGGCACTGCTGATGTTGCCTCCCAAGGGTGAAAACAAATGTTAGATGATTTTACACCAGCATGCAGAGTTGCATTGTGATGTGAATTTTATTAAAATGAAGGGAAGATACACTTTAATTGGCTACTGTCTAAAAATGTGTACTATTATTTGTATGTGTGCATGTGAGATAGGGTGTCTAGATTGCAGTGGCGGCCAGTCCATAAGGAGCACAGGGGCGCCGCCCACTAATCCATGCGCCAAGCCCCTAATCTACATGCAGGGTGCTGGACGCCTGGATTTGAATGTTTTTTTTTAAGCACATGATTAGAGACTGAGGCTCTAATTGGCATTCAAAAAAGGATGGGCTCGGGGTGCAGAGCACTGTGCCCTGAGCCCACCCAGTTGTGTGACAATAGCAAATTAATACTCACTATGGCCTTCCTGATTCTCCTCCTGGCCAATCAGGATGCGGGTCTGAAGACCCGATTGGCTGAGAGGGGAAGGAGGAGGAGGAGATGCAGGGTGAAGCCGCCTAGGAGGAGGAGACTAAAATGTCCACGACCTAAATGGGGCAAAGGCAGCAGGCCCACCAAGAGTGTCACTGCCAGGAGCTGAGGCGGCAGGTGGGGCAGAGGCACCCCACAGCCTTCGTTGCTGCACTGCCAGTGACTTATACGTGTGAGTAATCTCGATCATGACCAGTGGAGGGCAGGTCCCTTTGAGCTGCCAGCCCCACTTTTCCATTTAGGTCAATAGTCAGATTTATTTTCATCTTGCTCCTGATGAGTGGCCCCCTTAAAGTCACGAAACGTGTAGAGATAACAATACTTTGTTTTTTGCCATCTACATGCCTTGCTGGTCATTTGCTGTCCACACCATTTATACCGGATAACCCAGGGGTAATACCCCATGGAATTTTAGGTCATGGACCATGCAGCTCATAATTATGAATATTGCATGTACATAAAATGAAATTGATGGATGGGGAACCTTTATCATGTTTTTCAAGACGTCAATTATGAATTATGCTTTACTTATCTGGATCACTTGTGTGACCATTTGTATGTAATGTATGATCATCTGTCGTATTAAAGTTTATATTTATTATCTTACCAATCAATATCCATCATGTTATCCATTGACCATCACACTCTTCATTTAAAGTCCCACTTGCTTGCTCTATTGCACAAATGTGCAATTGTTATAATATATATAGGGATGGAAGTGATAGCCTTACCAGGCTAACCAAAGCTTCATTTAAAGTCCCACTCTCCCCCTATTCCCCCACTCTCCTTTTAATTTGTGTTAATGTACAATATTTAATGTGCTGCAGAAATTGTCAGAACTATATAAATACTTGTAATAAATTACAGACATATTTGATAATGTCGTTTTTCAGAACGCCAGCTGAACCTAAAAATAAATATTTACGAAGAACTAGGTTCTAGAAACGATAGCATAGAGCACATTCTGGATTTTAACTTGAATTTATAAAATACAAGGGGGCCTCTAAAGGTTTTCTCTGGTACTACAGTTATTTCCCTTTGAACAAGGCATTCAAAGCACCGCTCTGATAGATGGATGTGAAGCCTGATCTTGACACGTTTGTATCCCTCATGGCACAAGTAAACACATGCAATCATGCATCTACAAACCGTGAGCAAAACTAGAGCAATCACAACAGCTCTCCTACAACATCACACTGCCAGATCTGACATTTGCAGCAAAGCAGCATGCCTCTTCTACATGCACATTCACCGTTTTTACAGTTACCTTGGAAACAGGATGGAAGAAGAATGTATGTATGTTCTCACAGCTGCTTTCTATATTAAAATAAAGAGAACATTTAACTTACTCTGTTACCCCTTCTACTGTGATAGTTTGACTGACATCCAATGATGACTGTATCCAAATTAATTTGTTGTGTTAATGCAAGTGACAGAATGCATCATTGATGCCATTTTTTACTTTGTCCATATTTTTCCTTTATAAAGGACCCCCACAGTTAATTTTAACCACTTGCCCACTTGCTGGCGGGCAGCTTGCACAGGCACATTCACATGCCTGTACAACAAGGTTTTGTTAACAGCTTTCTGGCAATGGGTGAGACCTGCTGCTCAGCTGTATCCAATCACAGCCCTGTGTTGGCTCTGTACAGAAGGAATGATCTGTTTGTTTCTTCCCCATGCAAAGGAAGGAACAAGCAAACAGATATTTAGTAAAAAGCATCACATATTACACACATTAATACTTGTTACATATATAGTTACATAGTTAGTCAGGTTGAAAAAAGACCATCCAGTTCAACCAAAAAAAAAACAAAAAAAAACCATATATATACATACACATACAACCAAATAATCCCCTATACAATCCTTCACCCACAGTTGATCCAGAGGAAGGCAAAAAACCCCAGCAAAGCATGGATCCAATTTGCTATAACAGGGGAAAAAATTCCTTCCTGATTCACCCTGGATCAACTTTACCTAAAAATGTTAGTACCCAGTTATATTATTTACATTAAGGAAAGAATCCAGGACTTTTTTAAAGCAATCAACCGTGCTGGCCAAAACCACCAAAACCTTGTTAGGCACACACTTAACCCCGTGATTACCCTGCAATTTTAACCCCTTCCCAGCCACTGTCATTAGTACAGTGACAGTGTAAATTATTATCACTGCTCATTGTATTAGCATCACTGGTGATGTCAGTGTTAATTAGTCAGTTAGTGTACCTCCCAGCTAGTGTCAGTTAGTGTCAGATTGTCTACCTCATCTCAGTCCCACTACAAGTCGCTGATCACCGCCATTACTAGTATAATTTTTTTTTTTTAAATTCCAGTGTATACAGTATATACCATTGTTTTTATACACTATAACTTTCACACATCAATCAATATACACTTTTTACCAAAGACAGCTCTATTTATGTGAAAAAAAATGAAATGATATCAATTTCATTTGGGTACAGTAAGTGCATGACCACGCAATTACCAGTTATAGTAGTGCAGTGCTAATTAGCAAAAAATGGCCTGATCATGAAATGGGCAAAATCTTCAGGTGGCCAAGTGATTGATATTAACCTCTTTTTACCTGGTATGGTGGGTTGGGCTCAAATAACATACTCATCCTCTGTCCTGCTGGGTGACACTGAAAGCCGCCACATTCCAGGTCCTGCACTGTTCTCTTCTTTGTAACATCAGGAGGCCAGATTTCTCTTCCATGTCCTGACAACACGTTCTGCTCATGTAATGATGTGGATATCACAAGAAGCTTAGCGTGGGAGATCATGCTGGCCTAGGCCAGAAAGGCAGAAGTGGCAGCTGTGTCCCACACAAAAGGCATCCCATCTATAAAAAAAAAAAAAGATGTTAATTGCAGAAAGAGTGGAGCAGTATATTTCAAATATAAAATATAAGTGAAGTTCCACTTTAAAGCGAAACTTCCCCCTTCAAGAAGACAACCCTTGTTTATCAGGGGTTGTCTTCTGCACAGTTCAGATACTCACCCACCCAGTGGATCCAGCGTTGTCTCTCTGACATCCTCTACTGTTTTGCCACCACTCTGTTCCATGTCACCATGTTTTCTGTGAAGTCATCGGTAGGCGCCGGCTTTTCCCAGGTCATCTGGTGGGGCTACTAATGACATGCTGCTAAGCCCCCCCCCCACGCACACCTTTATTGAATGAAGGACAATGCTTCCTGGAATATGAGACGTATGTGACATATCCCAGGAGGCAAAGGGAGCATAGTACACACATCATTCACCTAGGAGAATGACGTGTACCTGGGGGCGGCCCAAACACTTTAAAAAAAAATAAAAGGTAAAAAGAATAAATACATTTAAAAAAACAGTTCTATTTTGGGACAGCAGGGTAGGAAAGGTGGATAGGGGTGAAGATTGCCTGGAGAGTAAAGATACGCTTTAAATGCAAGCCAAGCAATACAAGATGTGGAGAGTAGGAAAAACATAATTTAATTATTACTACAGGAAAGGACAGGGGCGGCCACCAATGAAAATCACTACAGGAAAGGATAGGGGCGGCCACTGGCAAGAATCACTACAGGGAAGGACAGAGGTGGCCACTGGCGAGAATCACTACAGGGAAGGACAGAGGTGGCCGCTGGTGAGAATCACTACAGGGAAGGACAAAGGTGGCCACTGGTGAGAATCACTACAGGGAAGGACAGAGGTGGCCACTGGTGAGAATCACTACAGGGAAGGACAAAGGTGGCCACTGGTGAGAATCACTACAGGGAAGGACAAAGGTAGCCACTGGTGAGAATCACTACAGGGAAGGACAAAGGTGGCCACTGGTGAGAATCACTACAGGGAAGGACAGAGGTGGCCACTGGTGAGGATCACTACAGGGAAGGACAGAGGTGGCCACTGGTGAGGATCACTACAGGGAAGGACAGAGGTGGCCACTGGTGAGAATTACTACAGGGAAGGACAGGGGTGGCCATCAGTGATAATCACTACAGGGAAGGACAGGGGTGGCCACTAATGAGAATAACCGCAGGGAAGGACAGGGGCGGCCACCAGTGAGAATCACTAGATTCTCACCGGTAGTACTAAATGCTGCCTGAATGCATTAAATGCAAACAGCAACAAATGTCCAATTTATACTCTATACAAATCAATGGCCAGCACTAGGATGGTTTGCATGTAACTTCATCTGTGGACAGTGCCCCTGACCAACTCTGGATGCAGCCAGTTTGTGTCCAGGGTAAGTGCTTCTGCCTAGTTGCGGCCGGAGGTAATTGGCCAGTTTGTATGCGACCACAGCACACAGTTTTGCTGTGCCCAGAGGCAAGCATTTAGCCACCACTGGATGCAGCAAACTATCTGCACCTATGCAGGCATGTGAATGTAGCCTTATACCACAAGAATTATTGGCTGAAATCTGTCTTCATGGGTGGAAAAATTTGTTGACAATTTTTTTACCCATGAAGAGAGATTTAAGCTGACAATGAATATTTGTTTTGCAAAGGAAATGCCTGTAAACATGGGCATTGGTGGCTTGCATTCAAGTTTCCTCTATGTTTATTCCTAAAGACACCAGGGTGAAACTGCATTTTAAATAATCCTACTGTCTTTCATCTGATGAAAAAAAAGCTAAAAAGGAAAAAGTTCAGTTTTCAGTTGGCACAGAAACCAGAAATGACCGAAGAGGATCCAAGAGGCACTGTAGTCCCTTCACTTGTTTCTTGCTAATGAGAGACTATTAAGGCTTGGCAAGGCCCTTTGCTCCCAGCAATGTACAAATCCCAGCACATTACATCCTTTTCTTTCTGGTTTTCACAGGATATCCAGTGTGGGAAAGTCCAGAGCGTTTGAGCAGCATCTCCCCTAACTCTCCTCCATTGTACCACCTCAAACCTTTTCTGCTGCCAGAGCCAAGGCAGAACAGAGGCTTCTTAGATCCATGGCGCCTTTCTCACAGTCTCGGCCTCTCTGATATTGTTTACTTGTCAAATTCTTTCCCCCTGAGGTGTGGGGTTCAGGACCCTGCTAGGTTCATCAGAAAGGAATCATGTTTTGCTAGCCTATAAACTGGATGTTGCTTTTATGGATGAAGTCCATTATGTGGACATTATTCTTTTGCTATAAATGTAAAGAGAGCTCAGGGGTCTACTAAGTAAATGCAGTTTGTGTTGTAATGTCTAAAATGACATGCATGTGTATTCATGCACCATGTACATAGACTCTATGGCCTTATTCACATGGGCAATGTAGTCTGTGTTGCGAGCAAGTAACCTATTCATGTCTAAGGGGGGGCGCTGTGCCCAGTCGAACAGGCGTGCAGGTGTGGGTCCACAGACCCAAATGCAGACAGTGTGCATTTGGGGACACACACCCACAAACTGTTTAATTGGTACGAGTGGCTGTATCTGTACAGCCTCTGCATGCTCATGGTCATTAATGGGCTGCCTGCATGCAGCACCTGGCAGCACAGGCTGCATAAACACATGGCCCATTAACAGACAACAGGTGTCAGTGCCCTTGTGAATTAGGCCTATCTCTATCTCAGAAAAGGGATGATTATTCATACCTCTCAAACATCCCAGATTCGCCAGTACCATCCCGAGATTTCAAGTAAATCCCGGTGTTCCGCGGATTTGGGCTGAATTTTGCAGCAAAGCCCAGTGGCGGAAAAAGTTCTGGCACCTGACTCCACTAATCCAACTGGCATGTGTGCCCCATTCTACAGCTGTCAAGGCTGAGATGAACAGAACAGTGCCCAACCAGCACAGCCCCCCACCACCTCACCCACCCACCCGCTCGTCAGCTCTTACGCCTGTCAGCCAGCTGTACAGCCTGCAGAGTGGAAAAGGAGGAAGGGTAGGTCTGCTCCACCTCCTTCCCATGTCCCCCTGTTCCTTCCCACAACCCTTGGTGAGCAGCCAATGCTGTGACTGTGTAGGGGTTGTGTGGGCGGGAATTTTAAAGCAATGCTCCTGATGTCGCTGCCTGAGCCTCTGGAGAACAGCCAGTCTTGGGTGAGTGAACACACCCCTCTCTCTTATCCTTGCATCTAATCCTTCCTTCCACATAATATAGTGATCCTTCCTGCCATCTATGTGCCATAGTGATCCTTACTTCCTGCCTTCCATGTACCATAGTCATCCTTCCTTCCCGCCTTTCATGTGCCATAGTCATCCTGCCTTCCTTCCATGTGTCATAGTGATTCTTCCTGCCTTCAATATACCATAGTGATCCTTCCTGCCTGCCATGTACCATTGTGATTCTTCCTGCCTTCCATGTGTCATAGTGATCCTCCCTGCCTTCCATGTGCCATAGTGACCCTTCCTGCCTTCCATGTGTCATAGTGATCCTCCCTGCCTTCCATGTGCCATAGTGACCCTTCCTGCCTTCTATGTGCCATAGCAATTCTTCCTGCCTTCCATGTGCCATAGTGATCCTTCCTGCCTTCATATGCCATAGTAACCCTTCCTGCCTGCTTTCCATGTACCATAGTGATCCTTCCTCCCTTCCATGTACCATAGTGATCCTTCCTGCCTTCCATGTACCCTCCCCCTTCCACTATTATGTTTGGCCACATCCATTATTTGCTGAGGCGCAGGTCACTATCTCCCTGAAATGTCCCTCATTCTCAAGTTCAAAAGTTGGGAGGTAAGTGATTATTGCTTAAAATGGATACATCAGTTAAAACTGATAATTAGAGTTGAGCGAACCCGGACTGTAAAGTTCGGGTCCGTACCGAACTTTGGGGTGTCCGGGACCCGGACCCCGGACCCGGACTTTTCAAAAAAAGTCCGGGTTCGGGTCCGGTGTTCTGGTAATTTTAATGAAAAATCTTAAAAATGCTGTAAAAAGCCCAGGAAGGTCCTAGAGGTCTGCAAAAGGAAGGAAAATGTGGGTAAGGGTGGGACAAGTGCCCTACAAAGAAATGGGGACAGGGAAATAACTTTAAATATTTTAAAAAAAATAAAAACATAAAAATGCAAAAATGGAGATCATCTTCAAAATGGGTCTGAAAAGTATTAATTAA
>BLSH010437367.1:1227059-1242026 GCA_018402905.1 Glandirana rugosa
CTTGTTTCACGTGTCAGAAAAGGATTGCAGGGATTAAGGATTGAGTCCGAACACCGACGGGGTTGTATGGACGTGTCCTACTCTCAGGTGAGTATCGTCTCAGGTATCACCGTCTAGAGGTCTTGACCACAGATGTCCTCCTTACGTCCGGGGTCGTTAGGGGGATGTATCACCTATACTGTCGTACTAGACATTCGTCGACCTCTAATGTATTACAACGAACAGACACAGAAGAAAGGGTACGTCCTCTAACAGACTGACCCGTCTCGGGAGGGGCGAAAATATAAGCAGGTTGAAATGCTGGTTAGTGAGATAGCTGCTGCCCCAGCCAGGAGGGAAACAGTTAACCTGGTTTCCTGTACTTTTTTTTTCTGCCTCTCTCCCTGTGCTCATAATAAAAGCGGGGAGGGCTCTGCCCAGTCAGACAATCTCCTGCATGGGAAAGAAGACACAGACAAGCAACATTATGTAATCTCCAGCTGCTTACAGATCATGCTGTCATATCCACTATGTAGGGGGATTGCTGGGGCCTGCATTCCTCCTGTAGACACCAGTTCTGGAGATCTGCCACTATGGACTCTGCTATGAGTGGACTCTCATCCTGTGCAGGTATGTTGGGGCAGCCACAAGCCTGAGTTAGGAATTAGGGACGTTAGGAAAAGACTGTGCACTTTGTTCTGTTTCACTAAGATTTTTCAGTAAAGATTTTGAAACTTTGTCCTTGCCTGGTCTTAAGTTAATAAAGCAGTGTAATGTAAGTCACCAGCACATATGGTCCACAGCTCGGGTCAGTTAAAACACATTGGGGTATGAAGACAGCAGT
This sequence comes from Glandirana rugosa, assembly GCA_018402905.1. NCBI lineage: Eukaryota > Metazoa > Chordata > Amphibia > Anura > Ranidae > Glandirana > Glandirana rugosa. The sequence continues at coordinate 1,227,883 of BLSH010437367.1, forward strand.
ACAAGAGTTGATGCAGTACAGAAAAAAGCAAGTGGTTGTCAACGGTAACAAAGGTTTAACAAGCAGCCTGTCTTGAAGCATGTACCCTTGAGAGGTGGGACAACCTCTTGTAGTGAAGAAGTTGTTGTTGGCATTATCTCGGAAGAGCAAGAGTTAGGTGAGTGTGCGCATGGAGCTTGCGCTTGGCGCACTGTGGGGCCCCATTCATTCCTTTGCTGGGAGTGAGGTAGCAGAGATGCGCTGGATAGGTGGAGCAGGCAAAAGCTCAGCATTTCCCTCCTAAATGCAACAAGTCACAGCAGTGGTGTACATTAACATAAAGAGAGTTAACTAGAGTTCAGTCATCTGTTCAAGTTAACACGGCGTACTGCCTTAAGATTGAGCTGTCCTTGAAAGCGACCTCCACCCTCTCCCAGGGCATTGGCAGCACTGCACAAGTAAAGGTACCCCATTTGTAAAGTAGTGACCCTATCCAAGGTGCCTAGCGTAGCTCAGAATAAGCCACCCCAGGATAGGCTTCCTATGTGACCCACATGGTGTCCAACGTGGAGAGGAACATAAAGGAAATGTCACCTGCCTACCCTACATACAAATCCTAGCATTACCAGAGCTCTGCAGAGGAGGAAAAGGAGCCCGGGGCAATATTCCGCGGTATCAGTAATGCAGAGAGGCAGAGTCACAGACTTATTCTGGTCTGTGGGAGCACCATGGTCAAATCTGGTGTTGCTACCTGGTTGTGCGGAGGACATCACAGCAGCTAGAATCTCAGTAGATATGCAGTTGGCTAAAGGATAGATACCATAGTGTGGTTGTAAATGGGGTTCATTCAGAACAGAGAGCAGTAACTAGTGGTGTACCACAAGGCTCTGTACTGGGTCCTGTTCTATTTAATCTATATGTAAGTGATATTACTAAAGGTTTGTTGGGCAAGGTATGTCTTTTTGCTGATGACACAAAGGTGTTTAATAGAATTGATATCCCTGGAGGTGTCTGTAACATGGAATACAATTTGGCATTGGTGGAAGATTGGTCAAAGCAGTGGAGACTGCCGTTCAATATTTCTAAATTTAAAATATGCACCTAAGAAAAGAAAATCCCCTGAGAGAGTACAACTGTGTTAGCCAGCACCACAGAAGAAAAAGATTTGGGGGTGCTTATTTCAGATGATTGAAAAATGAGCAAACAGTATGACTAGGCAAGTGCGAAAAGCGAATAAAATTCTGGGATGTATCAGTAGAGGGATCCCCAGCAGGAGGAAGGAGGCTCTGATTTCTCTATATAGATCTTTAGTGAGACCTAATTTAGAATACTTTGTCCAGTTTTGGAGACTTCACTTTACAGAAAGATAGTGATAAAATAGAACAAGTCCAGAGACAGGTAACAAAAACGGTGAAAGGTTTGGGGAATAAAACATATCGAGAGCGACTTCAGGGACCTAATATGCACAGTCTGGGGGAAAGAAGGGAAAGGAGAGACATGATTGAAACCTTTAAAGTAGAATTTTAGCCTAACACTAAAATCCCTGCATCTACAGACATCCACGATCTAACACTAACCTATCTAGCCCTGTAAAGAAGAAATCAGTATACATACCTTTTTTGAAGCCACTTTGGTCTGGTCTCCAGCTGCAGAAGCTCTGCAGAGGACGGCCGAAATTAATGGGGAGTGACGTCACCCATAGAGTTACTATTGTTAGCTAAGTACTGAAATTATGTGCTGGAAGCTTCTTCTTTGTAGCAATGCGGCTTTACTTTCATGGAGATATAGCAGAACATGTCTTAATAATGGAGACAGGAAGAGAACAACAAACAAGTACACAGTGAACATAGACAGAACATCCTGTGATTACATTACCATATAATACACACTATAACACTGCAGCGCCACCTGCTGCATAGATAAATATAATGCATACAGGATATAGTTTACAGTACTTTACATTACATGCTGTTACTCTTCCAACAAATACGGGGCTTCCATTGTCAGCTGCCTCTTCTGCACCCGCCTCCACAGCGAAGCCACAGCTGACAGCTCAGCTTGGGATCGGATAGGCTTCAGAAAAGGAATGTATACTGATTTCTTGTTTACAGGGTTAGATAGGTTAGTGTTAGATCGTGGATGTCTGTAGATGCAGGGATTTTAGTGTTAGGGTTGATTTCTACTTTAAATAGATCAAGGGGGTGAATAAGGTTCAGGAGGGCAGTTTTTTTCAACATGAAACCAAAAACAAGACCACAAGGATATGACCTCAAACCAACTGGAGGGAAGTTCAAAACTAATCTTAGAAAGTATTATTTTAATGAAAGGGTAGTTGATGCTTGGAATAAACTACCAGCAGAAGTGGTGAGTAGTGAGAATAAATGGCTTCAAACATGCTTGGTACACTACAAACATATACTCACGGGCCACTTTATTAGGCACACCTTGCTAGTACTGGGTTGGACCCCCTTTGCCTTTAGAACTGCCTTAATTCTTCAGGACATAGATTCAACAAGGTGTTGGAAACATTACTTAGAGATTTTGGTCCATATTGACATGATAGCATCACGCAATTGCTGCAGATTTGTCAGCTGCAACATCCATCATGTTCCACCACATCCCAAAGGTGCTCTATTGGATGAGATCTGGTGACTGTGGAGGCCATTGGAGTACAGTGACCTCATTGCCATGTTCAAGAAACCAGTGGTGAGATGATTTGAGCTTTGTGATATGGTGCATTATCCTGCTGGAAGGAGCCATCAGAAGATGGGTACACTGTAGTCATAAAGGGATGGACATGGTCAGCAACAATACTCATTATTATTATTATTATTATACAAGATTTATATAGCGCCGACAGTTTGCGCAGCGCTTTACAATATTAGGGCAGACAGTACAAATTACAATACAATTCAAAACAGGAGGAATCAGAGGACCCTGCTCGTTAGAGCTTACAATCTAGGAGGGAGGGTTAAATGATACAAAAGGGCAGTAAACTGCGGGGGGATGAGCTGATTGAGAAAAAAGGAGTGTAGTTATTAGGTGGTGGCAGGATAGGCTTCCCTGAAGAGAAAAGTTTTCAGGGATCGCTTGAAGGTGGATAGATTTGGGGCCAGTCTGACCGATTGGGGTAGGGAGTTCCAGAGGATGGGAGAGGCTCGGGAGAAGTCTTGGAGGCGAGTATGAGAGGAGGTGATGAGGGAGCTGGAGAGCAGGAGGTCTTGGGAGGAGCGAAGAGGACGGTTAGGTTGGTATTTTGAGACAAGGTTGGTGATGTAGCTGGGAGCAGAGTTGTGGATGGCTTTGTAGCTGATTGTTAGCATTTTAAATTTAATTCGTTGGGCGAGTGGCAGCCAATGGAGGGATTGGCAGAGGGGGGTGGCAGACACTGAGCGGTTTGTAAGGTGGATGAGTCTGGCAGCGGCATTCATGATGGACTCAGGTAGGCCGTGGCATTTAAACAATGTTCACTTGGTACTAAGGGGCCAAAAGTGTGCCAAGAAAATATTCCCCACACCATTACACCACCACCAGCCTGAACCGTTGATACAAGGCAGGATGGATCCATGCTTTCATATTGTTTACACCAAATTCTGACCCTACCATTTGAATGTCACAGCTGAAATTGAGAATCATCAGACCAGGCAACGTTTTTCCAATCTTCTATTGTCCAATTTTGGTGAGCCTGTGCGAATTGTAGCCTCAGTTTCCTGTTCTTAGCTGCCAGGAGTGGCACCCGGTGGGGTCTTCGGCTGCTGTATCCCATCTGCTTCAAGGTTCGATGTGTTGTGAGTTCAGAGATGACGAGTGGTTATTTGAGTTATTGTTGCCTTTCTATCATTTTGAACCAGTCTGCCCATTCTCCTTTGACCTCTGACATTAACAAGGCATTTTCCTCCACACAACTTCTCACTGGATATTTTCTCTTTTTTTGGATCATTCTCTGTAAACCCTAGAGATAGTTGTGCATGAAAATCCCAGTAGATCAGCGGTTTTTAAAATACTCAGCCTGTTTGGCACCAACAACCATGCCACATTCAAAGTCATTTAAATCCCCTTTCTTTCCCATTCTGATGTTCAGTTTGAACTTCAGCAAGTTGTCTTCACCACATCTAGATGCCTAAATACATTCAGTTACTGCCATGTGAGTGGCTGATTAGCAATTTGTGTTACCAAGCAATTGAACAGGTGCACCTAATAAAGTGGCCAGTAAGTGTAGATCACGGGTGTCCAACCTTTTGAAGAGCGAGTGCTACTTAAGCTACTTGGTAACCCAGCCACATGAGCGTAGTGGGCAGATGACAGGTCTGTGTCCACTCTGCATATGCAGAGCAGACACAGACACAGCCCACTCTACTCTATGGACCCTTTGATTGGATTGGAGGTAGGCAGGTGTCAGTTTACATCTGCCGCTCCATAGTGGTGAATGCAGGGTCCAATTGGGTCGGAACAGACTTGTGAAAGGGGCCTAAGGTTGCTTTCACAATTATGCCCTGTGCTTTACCCACACCGAGGGTGCAGCACAAAGCACCTGTGGCTTTCCTGTGGGTTAGCTGTACTTTGCTATAGACTTCTACTATATCCTGCAGGTGTGGTGCACTTTCTGAAAGCGCACCAAACCCACAGGTTATAACAGAAGTCTATGGCTCAGTGCAGGGAAGTGCACCTGCGGATCAGTTTGAAAGCAGCCCAGTAACCACTGCAGAACAGATATGCCCATATATACACTGTGATTTTAGTAATAAACTTACCTTTAATAACAGTCTTCTATTCAGGTATCACTGGCTGTTGCTGTCCCAGGCAGAGTGCATTTAGTATCACTCTGCCTGTGACAGGAGTTAGCACTATGCAGGAGGCTCTGCTCCACAGCCACTTGCTTCCTCTACCCCCGGTTTCTTTCACAACATTGATGCTCTGGGATGGCGGGTCGGCAACCCATCATCTGGGCTTGCCAACCTACCATCCCAGAGCAGGAGGTCGCGGGCCACATTAGAGGGCTCTGCTGGACACATGTGGCACCCCTGGTGTAGATCTATACTCAGACAATAAAGTTGACGAAAAAAAAAACAAAAAAAAAGAAAAACAACCAAAGACAAAAATAAATAAATAAATAAAAATGGGCAGACTCGATGGACTACTCTGTCTTTTTCTGCTGTCACTTTTCTATGTTTCTATGTAAAGAGCAAATGTGTGTAGCCATGGTGACCTCTGCAGACCTAATGGTGACCTTCAAAGTCAGGGAGAGCAGACATCCTTTTTCACTGTGTGGGTTACTAGGCATAGTGGGTGTAGTGCAGATAGAGTAAGTTGGACGCCAGACACTTTGAGAATGCAAAAAGAGATTTATTGTCCCTTAAACTGGGGAGAGATGGTTAGGGCCAGGACACACTTAGGCAGGTACAAAAACACTTGGCAGACTCAGAGACAAAAATAGAAATAAAAGGAAAGCTAAACAGTTCAAGGGCCTTTAAGATGAATTGCAGCAAACTGTATTTATAGACTGCTGTCTCCTATAACAACTGAACTTGCAACTTCAACTTCAATGCAGATCACAACTCACGGTATAGTCGAGATAGTCCTTGTGTAACTTTGAGTGCATTATCCAAGTTTAAGATGATAACTTGCCCTTTTTGCCACAGCACATCCTATCTAACTAGCTAGACATTCCCCATTGTCCTTGGACCCCGTAAAGTCCAATAGGTATCTCACTCAAGGTGCAACAGCACCATCAGTACTCTCTTTCCCAGCAGTTTCCCTTCTTCATAGGGACAACCCCCGGGAACAGGGTGCATGGCTGTATACAAATAGCATTTTAGCCATGCCAGTATGCAAGGGGCCATGATTTATGAAGAACATTCCATCTTCCGCACCAACATGGTCCCCTTGCACTTCAGCAACATCTCAGTCTGTCCTCAACACAGCCGGGGACTGAGACTAACTTTCCTCACCGTTGAAGAACAAAACATGATGAGATCTCTCAACTTCAAATCAGCGTGTCATCTGTCAGAGGGAGGCACACTAGCAATTTCAGGACACAGGCCAGCATGACTCCGCCAAAGCAGGAATGTCCCCACAGGAACTCTCAGATGTGGAGCAATTTCTGGCAACAGTCAACACAGCCCCACTAACACATTTTGTAATCCACTGGAGTCAGGATGAACTTGGTACAGTCGAAGAATATTACCAGTAATATCTGGGATCAGGCAATTGCAAAGACTTTCCATCTGATCCGTTGGTAGTGATGTAATAGTTGAGATCTTTTTGATTAGGCTGGCAAACGATCACACAGTCCGGGTAGATGCTACAGCCATAATCCCAGGTCTGAGACACATTGGCATACTTCTCAGCATGTCACGGTGCCAACCTCTTCAATTCAGCCTGCAGTGGATTTTTTTAGAAAACTTCGGATGGCTTTGTCAACCCACTGTACTCTTTTCTCTTGAATCTCCCCTTCCAGATAAGCGGGTATGTACGGATATAGGTAGCCATATTCTTCAGCAACCTTCCTGATAACCACTCATTGCAACTTGAACAGCATGGGCAGGGTTTTAGGAGCCCCACAGCCTGGAAGAACCTGTGTGTCTGGTAACATAGTAGCTTGGTTGACAAAAATGGTTTTCGTTTGGATTTGACTACTTTAGGCTCCAAAATCCAATTTGCCCTTCTTCAAACGAGCGGGCAAGGTATAAACAAGGTATTGTACTGGTAGACAACTTAATCTTTACATTAGAGGCCTGGACTGAGAGAACTTAATCCTCCTCCGCATCACAAGGCTGCTCCTCATCACTGTCAATCCACAACTCAGGCCATGACAATGTGTCCAAAAACAACTCAGAAATTCAATCAGATGGAATATCTGAATCAGAGCTTTTGGCGCACCCTTTGGCCGGGAGTAAACTGCGCTTAAAGCTTACAACTGTTGGCAGTTCAACCTTATCTACACTACTTTCTCTCATCTCAGGCTTACCGAGCTCCGGTGTCTTCTCCCCTGGAGGTTCCATCAGCAAAGAACTCAGACGGGCCCAACCGCAACCGCGGGAGATAACTGGAGCATGTTGCCCTGGAGCAGCTGCAGGGATGAGAGGAGTAGCTTCTCTTACAAGCTGGGTGATGGCAGGTGGACTCTCAAGGCTCTCCTAAGCTGGGATGGCCACATTCTTGTCCCAATCCACCCATAGTGTCCGCAGAGGTTGGGCTGGCGAAACTACCATGAGTAGGGATTTCCCACAGTGTCTGCAGATGATCCAAGGCTGCACACTCGTGGCCTAGCCAGAACACTTTCCACAGATCAGCCCGATAGCTTCATAGCCTCCCGCAGTGTACAATGCAAGGCTATCTTTAGATGTATATCCCACTCCGGTATCAATCAATATGTCCTTTGATTCGCTCAGACCAGGGCCGATGCCCAGAACACACACCTTCTTATCTGCCATGGAGACTCCAAACTGCGCCATCTTCTCCACACAACAGCCATATCGCAACTCTACCCCCCCACCGACAGATTGGTTCACATGTTCTCTGAGAACTACAACGCCCACCCCTTTCCTATCGTGGCACGCCAAAACTTTAATGGAGTCTGCCATAACCTCTGCAGAGCTGGTGCAAAGTGACAAAAGACCAGGCTGACACTCTCCCATGAGCAATGAGACACGTTGGTTCTTCTCCACATATTTCAAATGGATAATAATAACACAGTATATGAGGAATAAAGATGTTACTTGCCACCTTCCCACTGAGCCAGATGAAATCCTGGTGAAGTTGCAATCTTGCAGATATAACACAATTTCCCCACGTTGGGCGCCAAATGTAGCCATGGCCCCGACCTCTGCAGACCTAATGGTGACCTTCAGAGTCGGGGAGAGCTGAGATCCCTCTTCTCAGTGTGGATTATTTGGCATAGTGGGTGTAGTGCAGCTAGAGTAAGCTGGGCGCCAGACACTTTGAGAATGCAAAGAGAGATTTATTGTCTCTTAACAAACTGGGGAGGGAGGGTTAGGGCCAGGACACCCTTAGGCAGGTGCAAAAACACGTGGCATACTCAGAGACAAAAATAGGAATAGAAGGAAAGATAAACACTTCAAGGGGCTTTAAGTTGAATTGCAGCAAACTGTATTTGTAGACTGCTGTCTCCTATAGCGTCTGAACTTACAACTTCAACTTCAATGCAGATCACAATTAATGGTATCCCGTTGTAGATCCTCTCACTGGGGTACCAGTCTCTCACTAGACTCTTCAGATCCCAACCGCCGCTGGATCCCTTGAGCTCCTCCACAACTAACCTGCTGTGGCTTTCAAGTGTCACCAACGCTGTCACACTGGGTCCCTGACTTGGCTCTTCAGCTAACCTGCTGAATCCTCTGCAAGCGTCACCCACACTATCCCTCTGGGTCCCTGGCTTGACTCTGCTGAAGCTTTCCCAATTTCCTCACCGTCCCCGACTAGTGATCAAGGCTGCTCGGTACTTCTTCAGACTTCACAAACTTGGCCTCTGATAACAGGAGTAATTGTCATTGGCGACTGGGTCCCCTTTACTTCTGACCTCTGGTTCTCACTTACCTCTGCCGACAGGAGTGGTCATCTCTGCTGGCCACTGCTTTCCTTCAACTAGGACAACAACTTGATTCTCCATCTGGCAGAATCCCTGCTACTTGGTTGGGCTCCAGGCCTGAAGCCTCAACCCTGCGCTGCTTGCTTCCAACATGGGTAGGCCTCGGACCGCCTAGCAACCAGGTACTCCCAGATAGGCCTCAGGCTTCTGGCCTAGCTGCCAGAAGCTTTTAAACACACGTTCACCTAGACAGCCGTCCAGGTGGCACAGAACCCCGATCACCTGACCCCTTCCAAGTAAATAGGCTCTACCAGAAGCCTCTGGGGCCAAAAAAACCTAGACTGATTGGCTGGGACAACATATCCACTCCTAACCTGGATACAATGTGGTCTTGTCATTCTAGTGTCAAGAGCAGCAGTGCCACCCAATGGCAGAAGAGTGGGATGCACCAACCCAGACTTAGGGCAACAATCAGGAAATCCCCTATCAATTGGCCAGGTTAATTACCACCTAGCAGAACTAAATTTGATAGCAACCCTGATTAGGACCAGGATGCTACACGTGAAATTCTGCATGAAACTGGGCAAATCTGCCACAGACAAGTTTGACATGATTCAGTAAGTTTATGGCGATGCTGCAATGAGTCATTCAAGGTGCTTGGAGTGGCGCCCTCGCTTCAAGAGCAGAAGAACATCAGTGGAAGAAGACGAGAGCTCAGGAAGACCTCAAGCCCCAAAAATGTCGAAACCATTCGGCAACTTGTGCATTATGATCACTGGAGAACAATCCACAGCGTTGCTGCCATTGTCGGTGTGTCATATGGAATGGTCTAGGGCGGCAATCCTCACGTGTGATTTGAACATGCGGCGTGTTGCTGCCAAGTTCGTCCCCAGGCTGCTGACCCAGAAGCAGAAGGAACACAGCGTCAAAGTCTGCCAGGAACTCCCTCAATGTGCCATGGATGACCCATCCTTCATGTTGAGGATCATTACCGGTGATGAAACTTGGGTGTACGAGTAGGACCCTGAGACAAAGTAACAGTCTTCACAGTGGAAGAGCAGAGAGTGGTGACTGACAGTTGTTGCTCTCTGCTTAGAACTGTCTGAGAACTGAGACAGCGATCACTGTCATGTGATTGCTGAGTTCTCGGTCTTAAACCCGGCGGGGGACAGCTGCAGCATCACACTGATGCTACAGCATAGAGATGAGTATACATTTTTTTTTTTTTCTATTCTCATACTTCTCCTTTGAGTATTTGTTACTTGTATTTTCTCCCACTAATTGAAGAATATACTTTATTCAGTAATATTGTGACATCTGCCACTTCTTACAGGATAATCCTAGTTTGGGGATTGCACGTTTTCAGCTGTCAAAGTTTATTTGATGGACATGGCAGACAATTTAACTGACAACTAGTGTGACATCTGGATGATTCACAATCCCCCACTATTGTTTAAATAATGGCATCTAAACTTGACACACTTTCTTTTATTTTGGCCAGTAACACAGATTAAACCTTTGACCTGGATCACCAGATGTACAGTACATTGGTATGAGAGAGGAACTGAGAGATTCAGGACCAAATTATTCCTTTTTCCCCAGCAGTGTTATAAAAATCAAGCTTATTACTTATTGTGAGTGGCTTCCATGTTGCAGACATATGCAAATATTAAAATAAAGATCTAAAGTTTGGGGGGGTGATTAAGACTTAAGGGGAATGTATATATTTTTTCATTTATTTTCATTAGATGTGTAACTTAAAGTGGGTTCAGGAAAATTCAAACTAAGGCTACATCTACTCCTACCCCCACTCTAAGTCTATTCTATCTAACCCTGTGAAAAAAATATCTATATACTTACCTTTTCTGAAGGTGATCTAGTCCCATTATTATCTGCAGCGACGGTTTCAGTGTAGAGGAAGGGGAGGCAGCCAACAACGAATGCCCCATAGTGGGGTTATTGCGTGTGTGTTGAGAGTCAAGTAAACCTTTATCAGCCACTTCACTACCTTCTGTGACAGGGAAAAAAACAGCTCCCCAAAAGCAATTTGTGCCATTATAACATTGGGAAAGGAAGAGGTGAAGGAGGATGGGGTAAAGTAGGGAGGGGACGAGGATGAGGAGGGTTGGCATCTTGCCTATCTTTTTTATTCTGGACGGTCCTTGTTTGGGGTAGGGCAGGTAGTATTCTTTGTTAAATTATTGCTGCTGCATGCCTTTCCCCTTGGCTTTAAAATGTTCCCCTCCTTTTGAAATATGACCATAAAACAAAAATAAAAATAGCATAAGTAGAATTAGAAATGTGCCACTTGGAGGCAACCCAGGCCAGGAAATTTCCACTAGATTTTGTAGGGAAGGGTTTGTAGTACAAAGAGCTTGGACAAAGTGAAGCTCAGACCAACATACTTGTGGGTGGTTATAGTGTAGCTTTTTTGCAACTCCAGGTGGCAGCTGATGCCCACTGACATCTGGAGATGTACAGTCCAGCTACTGTACGATATTTGTGGTTTTGTCCCTCAAATAATACATCTGAATTTCTAATTTGAGATAAAACATGTCTTGTCTTTCCTACTTATATTCCGGTCCAGCCAAATTGCTTACATATTGTGCAGGCACTATACAATATTTTAGGATATTGTCTCTCGAAAAATACACTGAAAAATTTCAGGCTTGGATAAACTTGGCGACTAACTTAAAGCTAATTAAATGATGAAACTCAAGTTTCACCAGTCTTCAGAAAGGATGTCCTGGAACTAGGGACAAAACTATTACGCTCAAGGGAGTACACAAAGCCATGCGGCCATTCACTAAAATTCGAAGAAAGGCAGTTTGACCTTAAACTGCGTAGAGAGTTCTTTATGGTAAGAACAGTGAGGTTGTGGAATGCTCTTCCACAAATAGTGGTTTCAGCTGGGAGCATAGATAATTTCAAAAAAACTATTAGATGGGCACCTAAGGGACCACAACATTGAAGGATACACAATGTAATACTGACATAAAAGCACATACATAGGTTGGACTAGATGGACTTGTGTCTTTTTTCAACCTCACTAACTATGTAACTATGTAAGTTATAAAACATAATTACAATCTGCAATATTAGTAAAAGGAAGCACAGTGATACTGCAATTCTTCTATATATACCTTAGAGGTGTGAACACATGTACTTATTCTTTCATGCAAGGATGATTAAACTATTTTGGGAGGTACAACTAGTATTTATTGCACACACCTTTTTAATTATGTGTCTATCGACTTTGAATACACTTGGCCACTAAAATAAAACTGATTATACTATCAAACTCAAGTTATAAAACACAATTAAAATCACCAATATTAGTGGAAGGAAACTGATGCCACAATTTCCCCATCTACAGCAGGGATGTGCGGTGAGGTCAGTGGCTGGTGAGGCACTGGCTAGGTTCAGAGCCAGATACACACAGGTTACATACCCCGCGAACGTTAGAGCGAGAACAATAATTTGAGCACCAGACCTCCTCTGTAAGTCTAAACATGTAACCTGTAAAAGTTTGTAAAGCATTACCTATGGAGATTTTTAAGTTCTGAAGTTTGACGCCATTCCACAAGTGTGCGCAATTTTAAAGTGTGACATGCTAGGTATCCATTTACTCAGTGTAATATCATCTTTCACATGACTGGGGTATTGCCCAAGTACCAGCTGTCAAGCCACTTACCAATTTTCCACCCCTTTCCTTTTTCCTCCACCTTAAACCTATTAGAATAAATCAGACCAGACCTACTTTTTGGGTTTAAACGGCCGTAGCAGCCCTTTATTTCAAAACAACCATAATGAACACAGTGTTACATAATATGTGAGGTAATTAACCGTAAACCTACCATAACATATAATACTGAATATAACTGCCTGTGTTTCTATGTCTTAGGATTTTTGAAGGCACCCTTGACTAACTTACTAGCTGTATCTGGCACCACCTTGCCTTTTTTCACGGCCCCCAGCCGCAACTTACACCGGCTCAGGGACAATTGTTTGGCAACTTCTCCAGCCGATACAGCCAACTACCTAAGACCTATAACTTCTGACTTTATTAGGGCAGGCACACCCATACCACAGTTGGGCCCAACCCATCGTTCTCCAAAGAACGTACCATCCCCGCCTTCAAAAACCCTACGACCTCTGCCTGCTGGTACAACATCCCCAGTCCCCATTCAAAAAGAACAACAGTAATAGATGGAAACAGACAACAACAAACCCCTTTTGTGAACTGAATAGGGCGGAAGGGCGGGAGAATCTTGTCTAATGCTGTCCTCTACTCTAAGTGATGCTAGAGGGATGCCTCCCACCAAGGAACCTTTAGGACCACACCCTGCCCCACCCTATCCTCGGCCAATAAGGTAATCCTATTATTTTTCCCCTTTTCCAGACCTTTCCATTAACTCTCACCCCGTGGCAGCCATGCTGATCAAACCCAGTCATGCAGGCCTTATGCTTATGCTGCGCTTGCAGCTCCTGGCCTGTGACTTGACTGGGGTATTGCCCAAGTACCGTTCAGCGCTAAACTAAACAGTAGAGATTTCCTCACTATACGGTGTAGGGTTGGTCCTGGAGTAGAGTTGAGCGAACCCGAACTGTAAAGTTCGGGTCCGTACCGAACTTCGGGGTGTCTGTGACCCGGACCCAAACCCGGACGTATGAATAAAAGTTTGGGTTCGGGTTCAGGGTTCGGGTATTTTATCCCGCCTGTTGTATAGCTGCAGGGCAGCCAATAAACAAGCGTTTCACTGGTTTGCCCTTAGAAGCCATCGCAGCCATGCCTACTAATGGCATGGCTGTGATTGGCCAGTGCATCATGTGACCCAGCCTCTATATGAGCTGGAGTCACGTAGTGCTGCATGTCACATGCTCTCAGGCTAGTGTAGGGAGAGGATGCTGCCGGCGCTGTGAGGGACAGATTGCAGATATAATAACATCTCATCCTGCATTACAGAACGATTTGATTCTGGACTAGGTAGAGATTACTACTACTACTGCTTTGAGGGACAGATTTCAGATCTCATCCTGCATTACAAAACGATCTGATTCTGAACTAGGTAGAGTTTACTACTCCTGCTTTTAGGGACAGATTGCAGATCTAATAACACCTCATCCTGCATTACAGAATGATCTGATACTGGACTAGGTAGAGTCTACTGCTTTGAGGGACAGATTATTGTTCTAAAATCATCTCCTAGTTCTATAGGGTCAGGTTCCTGCTGTTGCTGTAAGGGACAGATTATTGTTCTAAAATCATCTCCTAGTGCTATAGGGAGAGGTCCCTGCTATTGCTGTAAGGGACAGATTATTGTTCTAAAATCATCGTCTACTGCTATAGGGTCAGGTTCCTGCTGTTGCTGTAAGGGACAGATTATTGTTCTAAAATTATCTCCTAGTTCTATAGGGTCAGGTTCCTGCTGTTTCTGTAAGGGACAGATTATTGTTCTAAAATCATCTCCTAGTGCTATAGGGAGAGGTTCCTGCTGTTGCTGTAAGGGACAGATTATTGTTCTAAAATCATCGCCTACTGCTATAGGGTCAGGTTCCTGCTGTTGCTGTAAGGGACAGATTATTGTTCTAAAATCATCACCTACTGCTATAGGGT
>BLSH010437367.1:1246782-1280066 GCA_018402905.1 Glandirana rugosa
CCAATGTACCATGAAGGTTAGTTTTCGGTTTTTCGTATCTTTTGAATATTTTTCCTCTTTCAAGTCTGATCAAAGTGTAAATTCTTGATTCGGGGTCTGGTCGAACGGTCGATTGTCCAATGTTAGATGGGTTTACGTATTCATTCTTGGGAACTTCACAGTCCGGTCGGTACAGGGGGTCCCGCCACTGAGTATTCCTCTGTGCAGATGAGGTACCAGGTGCCGACGGTCTGGAATAGCTTGAAGGTACCCGTCAAGGACGATTACATCCAGTCAGATATGTATCCGTTGTGGACCAGTTATCTGAAGAGGGTTCTACGATGGCTCCCCCCCCTTGCCCTTAAGGTAAACTCATACTAAAGGGAAAAGCGCATTATGTTGTCCATTCATTAGTTATTGGATCACGTAGACCCAGAGACAAGCAGTGAGACCCTTATGAGTCACCGCCCTGGGGGACATGGCTGGCCTGACACTTCAAGGGTTCTTACTTATGCATTTGGGTAGATTGTAACCTGTTAGCTGGCAAGCTGGTCTGGGGCTTAGTTCTTAAATGTGAAACTAGTCTGAACTTTCTCCTTTTTATAAGTTTTCTATGCTTTTTGGCTTTTGATTGGAAGTACCATGTAACCTGTTGCTGCTATACACCATGCTGATGTTATCTACGTATGCTGTCGTTTGATATGACCTGTATCATGCTCTGTCTCTAATAAAAAGAACATACTGGAATTTAAAAAAAAAAATAAATAAATAATTATCTCCTAGTTCTATAGGGAGAGGTTCCTGCTGGTGCTGTAAGGGACAGATTATTGTTCTAAAATCATCTCCTAGTTCTATAGGGAGAGGTTCCTGCTGCTCCTGTAAGGGGCAGATTATTGTTCTAAAATCATCGCCTACTGCTATAGGGTCAGGTCCCTGCTGTTGCTGAAAGGGACAGATTATTGTTCTATAATCATCTCCTAGTTCTATAGGGAGAGGTTCCTGCTGGTGCTGTAAGGGACAGATTATTGTTCTAAAATCGTCTCCTAGCTCTATAGGGAGAGGTTCCTGCTGCTCCTGTAAGGGACAGATCATTGTTCTAAAATCATCGCCTACTGCTATAGGGTCAGGTTCCTGCTGTTGCTGTAAGGGACAGATTATTGTTCTAAAATCGTCTCCTAGCTCTATAGGGAGAGGTTCCTGCTGCTCCTGTAAGGGACAGATTATTTTTCTAAAATCATCGCCTACTGCTATAGGGTCAGGTTCCTGCTGTTGCTGTAAGGGACAGATTATTGTTTTAAAATCATCTCCTAGTTCTATAGGGAGATTTTTGAATATGCCTCAATATTTTGAGGGCTACCCCAATTAGAAAACAAAAAACAAACAAACAACAAAAAGTGTTGGCTACCTCCTCCTCCTCCACCACTGCCACTTCCACCTACACTGCCACGGTCACGGCCTAGTCAACCTCTAGGCTCCACTCCACATCCAACCCCCTTCCCATTTTTATTTTTTTTATTTGATTTTAAGTTATTTTCCCTGTCCCCATTTTTTTGTAGGGCACTTGTCCTACTCTTACCCCCATTTTACTTCCTTTTGCAGCCCTCTAGCATTTTCCAGGACTTTTTTACAGCCATTTTTGTGCCGAAAAGTTCGGGTCCCCGTTGACTTCATTGGGGTTTGGGGTCCGAAGAAAAGTACGGGTCAAGTTCAGTACCGAACCCGAACATCCAGGTGTCCGCTCAACCCTATTCTGGAACTTTCCCGCCCTATGTTCCACTGTAAACTTGAATGCTTGTAGAGTCAGAAACCACCTTGTCACCCGACTATTTTTTTCCCTGTTGTCACGCATCCATCTGAGTGGGCATGATTGGTGACTAACTTAAATGGCCTCCCTAACAAGTAGTATTTCAGGGCTTCTAAGGCCCACTTGACAGCCAAGCAGGCCTTCTCCACAATGGCATAGTTTCTCTCATGTCTGTTAAGCTTTCTGCTTAAGTAGACGACCGGATGCTCCTCACCGTCTCTGATCTGGGATAGTACAGCACCTAGGCCCACCTCAAAGGCATCTGTCTGTACAACAAACTCCTTTGTGACGTTCGGGGTCATGAGCGCCGGTTGTACACTAAGGGCTTGCTTCAACCTCTGAAATGCCTTCTGAGCTTCAGGATTCCATTTAACCATGACTGACCCTCTATCCTTTGTCAGATCGGTCAGATGGGCGGCAAAGTCAGGTATGAAACGCCTGTAATACCCTGTAACCCCCAGGAAGGCACAAACTTGTCTTTTATTGACTATTTGGGGCCACTTTTGAATTGCCTCAATCTTATTGGTCTGGGAATTGACCACTCCAATAACATACCCGAGGTACTTAGCCTCCTCCAGGCCTATGGCACACTTTTTTGGGTTGGCTGTGAGACCTGCTTCCCTAAGGGAATCTACCACTGCTTGCACTCGGGGCAGATGCGATTCCCAATATGGGCTGTGGATGACCACATCATCCAAATAGGTGGCTGCATAGGGGCGATGTGGGCTTTATGTTTTGTCCATCATTCTCTGCAACGATGCAGGGACCCAATGTAGACCAAACGGCATACGCTTGTACTGAAAGGACCCCTCGGAAGTAGAAAAGGCCATTTTTTCCTTTGCTGACACTGTTAGGGTTATCTGCCAGTATCCCTTAGTTAGGTCTAGGATTGTTATGTACCTGGTACCTCCCGACCTGTCTAGAAGTTCGTCGACCCACGGCATCGGGTACGCGTCAAACGTAGACACGCTATTCAGTTTTCTAAAGTCATTACAGAACCTGAGAGTGCCATCGGGCTTTGGGACCAGCACTATGGGGCTTGACCAGGCACTGTGGGACTCCTCTATCACGTCCAACTCTAACATGTTTTTTATTTCACTTGCAACAGCCTCCCACCTAGCCTCAGGTACAGTGGTGGCTGGTGAAATTTTAGGATGAGGGGGCGCCAGGCCCCACCCTTCCTTTTTGGCCCCTCCTACTTCTCATAAGCCCCATCCCTTATATAATCCACCCACTCGGACCCCTGTATTCCACATATTGTGTCAGGAGTATACAGCTTGGCACCACAGGAAAGAGTATATAGCCCCAGCATCACAGGACACAGTATACAGCTCAGCATCACAGGACACAGTATACAGCTCAGCATCACAGGTGGGGTATATATCAGCCAGTATTACAGGTGGGGTAAATAGCAGCCAGTATCACAGGTAGGGGTATATTGCAGCCAGTATCACAGGTGGAGTATATTGCAGCCTGTAACACAGGTTGGGTATATTGCAGCCAGTAACACAGGTATTATGCAGTCAGTAACACAGGTATTATGCAGCCAGTAACACAGGTATATTACAACCAGTAACACAGGTATTATGCAGCCAGTAACACAGGTATATTGCACCCAGTAACACAGGTATTATGCAGCCAGTAAAACAGGTATTATGCAGTCAGTAACACAGGTATTATGCAGCCAGTAACACAGGTATTATGCAGCCAGTAACACAGGTATTATGCAGTCAGTAACACAGGTATTATACAGCCAGTAACACAGGTATTATGCAGGCAGTAACACAGGCATTATACAGCCAGTAACACAGGTATTATGCAGCCAGTAATACAGGTGGGGTATCGTGGCACTCACTGACAGATTTCCCCTCCTCCCCCGGGCAGTCGGGACATCAAAGTCCCGCACTTACCCCACCTATGAGCGGACACAGGCAGCATGCAGAGTCTGGCGAGCAGGGAGTGTGCTGGCAGCATGCGGAGTCTGGCGAGCAGGGAGCGTGCTGTGTGTGCTCCGGCGGTATCCTCCTCCTCCTCTGCAAAAGGTGTCCAATAGGATCGCCTGTCTTCTCCGCCATTCAGGAAACCGGTAACATACCGGCGCTTCCTGATTGGCTGAGAACTGTTCAGTGAAGCTTGTGGCGGCACGCTTTGCGCCACAAGCTCCACTGAGATGCTTCATAGTAACACCCTCCCATGGTAATTCATGCGGCCGGCACCTCAAAGGGGCCAGCCACATGAATGGGGGAAGTGTCACGGGTGGCCATGGATTGATTCATGCTATGCATGAATCTATCCATTAGCATAGAAGCGGTGGCTGGAGAGAGGGGGTGGTGCCTGTGCACCCTAATGGACTGCTCAGGTATCCTGTAGGGCTTTACATTTACACGGACTCCTGGTTCCATAATTATGTCATGTTGTATTACGGTGGTCAGTCCGGGTAAGGGAGAGAAAAAGTCTCTATTTTTACTCGCAAACTGCTTAACGTCATTTTTTTTCATCACTGACAAGGATTCAGTTTTGGGGACGTCCCGTGTCATGGGTACCCTGTCCTTTTGAAGAGTTGGCACTGCCAATAAAGTCTCTCTGTCCTTCCAAGGTTTCAAGAGATTAACATGATATATTTGCTCTGGTTTCCTTTTCCCTGGCTGGTAAACTTTGTAGTTTACTTCCCCTACTCTCCCAAATTTCAAAGGGACCCTGCCACTTTGCTAGGAATTTACTTTCAACAGTGGGGACTAGCACCAGCACTCTGTCTCCGGGGTTGAAAGTCTGGGTTTTGGCACCCTGATTATAAACCCTTCTCTGGGCTTCCTGGGCTTGCTCCATATGTCCTTGTACAAGGGGCAGGACAGCCGTGATTCGATCCTGCATCAAGGAGATATGCTCAATGACGCTTCTATATGGTGTGGGCTCTCCTTCCCACGTTTCTTTGGCGACATCTAGCAGTCCCCTGGGATGTCTACCATACAAGAGTTCAAATGGGTAATACCCAGTAGACGCCTGCGGAACATCTGATAAGGCAAACATGAGATACGGCAGCAAAAAATCCAAATTTCTCCCATCTTTATCCACCACCTTTTTCAAAATACTTTTGAGTGTCTTGTTAAACCTCTCCGCCAGACCGTCAGTTTTGGGGGTGGTAAACAGAGGTACGGAGATGGGAGATTTTGTACAACTTGCACAATTTCTTGGTAACTCTGGATATAAATGGGGTGCCCTGATCCATCAAGATCTCTTTAGGGATCCCCACCTGTCGAAATACCTGGACCAACCCTTTGGCAACAGTGTTAGCGGAGATGTTCCGCAAGGGTATGGCTTCAAGATAGCGGGTCGCATAGTTTAGGATTACTAGGATGTGCTAGTGGCCCCGGGCAGATTTTACTACTGGTCCCATGAGACACATGCCAATTCTTAAAACGGCATTACAATTATGGGTAGAGGAACAAGGGGACTACGAAAATGGGCGACGGTGCCGACATTTAACACTCAGGGCATGATTCACAGTATATTCTCTGACATCTGCATACAACCCAGACCAGAAGAGTCTCTGGGTAATTCTCTCCCTGGTCTTCTCCATACCCAGATGTCCCCCCATTATATGACCATGGGCCAAGTCTAGCACCATCCTGTGAAAGGGTTTGGGAACCACTAGCTGTTTTACCTTGTCATCCCCACGTTTTACCACCTGATACAGCAAATTGTTTTTAAGAGCCATGTACGGAAAAGACAGCCCCCAATTAGGATCCACATGTTCCCCATCATCTTAACATTTTCTCTTGCTCTAATGAAATGGGAGGGGGTGAGGGGCTCTACATAGACAGAGGGACTGCCACGTCCTGAACAAACTGAAAAAATGGAAAGGGAAGGATATCCCAAACATATGAAAAATCCCCCTGGACTTTACCGGCAGTCATACAAAGTATGAGAAAATGTGGGGTTTAGTAAAAAGGCTATTACATTTTATTGGTACAAAAATATGACAAAATGAAGCATAAGGGTGAGCGGGGGCACGCAGGTCACAGGCTCACCTCAAATGATGCATGTACATGTAGAAAAATACATTTCAATACATTTAAACATTAAAAAACACAAAGATTTTTTGGCACATGATACCACATTTGACAGCAAACATGTGGATAGCTTTGATGCATTTGAGATTAATCACACTCAGGAACCGCTGGAGGGTAGAATCCCGGGGCTAAGTCACAAATATCCCAACATGTTTCGGTTAATCCTTCATCAGGGGACAATGGACATCAAGCGAAGAAGCAATTATGCTGTCTATGAAAAAGTTGAATCGTAATAACAAAATCAATTTAGTTACTGGTACAATTGGTATAATATGAGTTGCATATTGTTTGGTAAAGAAGAAGCTGAAATAAAACACTACTTACATCTAACCAGAGGTATCATCAACCAGATTTCAAAGCAGCCCTGGACAGGATCTGAAAGTCAGGTCCAAAGAAAAGCCAAGGGGGAAGCAAGCGTCTCAGAGGTGAACTAAGGAAACCTGTGCATCCACAAGAGGCCCATGGTGGCTGGATCAGCTCAACCTCGCATGGAGGTATAGGATAGCACTAGTTAAGAGGAGAAAAGAGACGTATATATATATATATATATATATATATAAATGTGTACTCTGTAAGCGTATGTCATGACATGACAGCAGGGAGCGGGGAGCAAGCAGCAAATAGCAAAAAGGCCCCCTGCTGTAGCGTATTAAAGCAAACCCATAAAATGTGTCGATATAAATGCATCGCCAACTAGGGCATAAAATGTATGTTATATTGGAATAATTAATACCCAAGGTGTATGTGTGAATCACATAACAGCAACAAGGGATAGTAAGGGAGTGTTTAAAGTATTTTCAGCATTACAAGCGGCACATATGGGAAGCTATAATAGTTTTAAAATTTAGATATACCTGAGTCCAAAGCGTCCTTCTGCATCTAGGCTGCATATGATGAATGAATTTGCGGGTAAGACCCGTCTTATAGAGCCATGAGCGTCGGCGGCAGCCAATCCGCTGCGACGCATACAGGTGCTGTCCACTCGTGTAATGCGGGCGGGAAGCCCGCATACCGAGTGCAGAGGGACTCCCCGGAGCGTGTGGCGCACGGCGCAGCCCCGCTACGTGGAGCGGGATGACGTCATGCGTCACGCGCCCCGCCGGCAGATGTGTCTCGGCGGACGGAGGCCCACCGGGACAGAAAGCTTGCTCCTACAAGGAAGTGCCCTGCAACAGCGGTGAGCAACCCGTGGAGGCCAGCTGCCGGGTGGTGCACAGATGAATCACCCCAAGAGAGACCCACAAGCCCCCTAGTGGCAAATATTGGAAGGACAGGCTGGAAAACTGGGAAGGATGGTCATGGATGATGATATGTCAGTGTGATGACAGGAAAGATGCAAGAGAGATAAAATAAGGAGGAGGATAGGAAAAATGAATGGAAGAAATTATAAAGAAGGGGAAATGAAAAAAAATAAGGGAATAATAATGGAAATGAATGAAATAAAGGTGAAGAAATGAATAGATAAATTGGTAAAAGGATAATAAGAATAAATAGAATAATGATGATGAATGAGGGATGATTCTAAGGAATATTAGAATTGTATTATGGAAAAGTAGAATATTGCATGAATGCAATTAAAGTGAAGCAATATTAATGGAAATTAAACATCAATGTGGATGACAAATATTGAAATAGATATGTATATGGAATAGGATTGAAAAAGTTATTATCATAACTTATGTTCACATCCCCCCGATGTGAAGCCCGGGAGAAATGGCTTGAAACTATAGGTTTCATTTAGGCCAGGAGGGGAAGTAGCGTGAAGGGTATGGATCCACCTCAATTCGCATTGGAGGAGTGTTTTGTTGTGATCACCACCACGCGAACTAAAGTGTACCCGATCCAGGGCCAAAAATTTGACCATGGGGAGCGTATTGGGATGAGCAGAGGCCATATGTTGGCCAATGGGAGTGTCAGGATCACGTTTGGTTATGGAGAGTGTATGTTGGTATATTCTTTTCCAAAATTAATTTTTAGTTTTCCCAACATAGTATGCTCCACAGTCACAGGACAGCATATACACCACTCCAGGGGTTTTACAATTCACAAAATGTTTGGGACTGAAGAGTCGTTGATTGGGTAGTGTAATTTTGTGACGCCTATCCATATACTGGCAGTAATTACAACCACCACAAGAGAAGGTGCCTCGACGAAAACAGGGATCACCTCTCTGGGTTTTGAATTCACTTACAACCAATTTGTCGGCGACCGAGGGTGCCCTACGGTAGGCGACAGGTGGCTTATCAGGTACAAACACTGATAGCTGGGGATCCATGGTAAGGAGATGCCAATATTTATTCAGAATATGTTTGATTTGTTTGTGTTGCATGGAGTATGTAGTGACAATGCGGGTAATAGGGACAGAAATTTGTGTATTTGAAGGTTGTTGAGGAACGGTTTGGTGTTTATTTTTTTTAGTATTATAAAGTAAGTCTTTTGGAGGAATACTCTGGACTCTCCTGAAGGCTCTAATGAGTGTGACATCCCATAGTTGCTCTGTACAAAAATCCTCTCTCCTGACTTCTAAGTCAGGTACCACACTCCGTCCACTCTCACTGTTAGAGTCAGATGTTTTCTGGGTCATTAACCTCCAGCTAGGGGCTGGCTTCCAGCTCCTCCTGATCCCCATCCATTATTAGGAAAGGAAGGATGTCTCCTCCCTCCACAGTCATACCACCAGTCTCCCCTTCCATTTGGCAAAAAGGGTCTGGTGAGAGTTCCTGTGCTTCCCCAGCAGCAAGAGCTCTATCTACCAGCCTCCCTTTTCTCTCCCATAACCTCCAAAAATGGGTAAAATCTCTCGCCACTAGAGCTTCATGAAGCAGTGAAGGTACTACCCCCACTGAATGTGTCACACTGCCCCAAGGGGTATCAAACTCAACCACTGCAGTCTGGTAGTTTCTAGTATCCCCATGGATGTACAAGGGTGTAGTTTTTCAGGATTTATACAATCACTTTTGACTGAGATCACAACACTACCAGAATCAAGCAGTGCAGTGACTTGTTTTCCATCAATAGAAATCACACACATTTGCTCTTCCATGTGACCCTGACATGATGCAGTACATGCGACCTGTGCAAAAAGAGAAAGGCGTCTACTCATATACGTATAATCACATTGCATGGGTTCATCATTCAGGGGACACTTGGCAGCAATATGGCCCAATGTATGGCATCGGTAGCACTGTATGCAATCTATACCCAGTCCTCTCATGGGCTTCAAAGACCTTCCTGGCTTCTTTGGCCAGTCTCCAGGTCTAGGGTCCATAGTCTCATTAGTCATTAGAGCAGTCTTATCAATCTTCCCGACGCCCTTGAGAGCTGGGACAGCCTTACCAGATCCGCTGGGGGCCCTTTCACCCCTAGGCACACCGGAGTGGGGTGCAGACAGGTTCAGCAAGTCCTCAGCCAGCATGTATCTCTCCACGAGGTCCACCAGTTGGCTGGTAGTTTTGGGGTCCCCATGACTGACCCATTTCCTCAAAGCAGCAGGGAGCGTACGTAGATAGCAGTCCATGACCATGCGCTCCACAATCTAAGGACCTGGCAAAAGTCTCCGGCTGTAGCCACTTCCTGGTGAGGTGGACCAGGTCAAACATCTGTGAGCGGGGGTGGCTTGTCCATACGGTAGACCCACTGGTGCACCTGTTGAGCCCAGACGGCCATGGTGACACCCAGGTGTGCGAGTACCTCCACTTTTAAAGTTTCATAATCCTGGGCACAGCGACCCTCTCAAACATGGTAAAATACGCTTCCACATCATCTGCTGGTGTCAACTTTTGCAGATAATAGCTGGCTTTGACCAACTTTGGTTCCACTTGTACAGGAGCTGCACACCCCTTATTTAGATCCAGCAGAGCCTCTGTGAACCGGAGACTCATCTCCTGCTGAGCCGCCATGGCCTGTCGATTCTCCTCGTGCAGTTGGCGATTTTCCTCCTGGTGTGCTGCAGCAGCCTCGGCGACCTGGCAATTAGTTTCTCGCTGCGCTGCATTGACCTGCAGTAGGACCTTCAACATTTCCTCCATTTTGGAAATTGTCTGCTGAGTCCACCACGTGTGAGGGGATTAGTTCAGTGGGGATCACCTCCCCTGGGATAAACGTAGTTCACACAGCAGGTTTCATAAAACTCTGGCTTGCAGCCAGGTTTATTTAAAAGGTTGTACATTAAAACAAATAATAACAGAAAACAAATCCTTGCCGTCCTGCACTAAACGAAATAGTAGAGATTTCCTCACTATAGGGCTGGTCCCCGACATCCACAAAAACATGTAAACCTTTTCTTTATAGTCCAAACACCAAAATTAGCTCTCTCAGATTGATTCTTCTGAGTCCCAGGCCAGAGCAAAGCTGTACTCTCTTCCTGGTTTATTTAAGCCACACCTGGAGAGGGCTTTGGTGGACCAGAACCAGCCCTGGCACAGTGGCTGGTAAAGTCCGGGCAGGATCCTGCTCTAGTCCATTCCAAACGAATGCATACGAGGTGACAGATAGCGTCCGTCTATCACTTCACCTCGCATAATGTCACAATATATATACACGTATATACAGTATATATACACTGTATATGCACGTATTGTATAATATATATTTTTTTTTCTGGTATTATTTTATGCTTTGTTTTTCGTGCAGCAGTCAAAATAGGACAGATACAGATTTGTAGTCTTATAGTGTTTGTATTAGTATACAGGACTTGTGGCATATGGACTTGCTTTGTTCATCTTGCATCATGGCTCTAATGCACATCACTTCTGTTACTGGGAACTTTGGAACGAGTTTAGGCCGGTATTAAATGTACTGTTCTGCAATGCGACGAATTCTATAAATAAGGACCAGATGCAATAAGAAGTCAAGCTCAGCCATTGCCGCATTTGTTCTCTTTAGACTTGCCACTTGGAGCGGGAATTGAACACATATGTGCTTACGAATACAGTGGCTTCCAAGGGAACAAGCCTGAGGTTACAACTCTCATTTCAAGTTTTATCTTTTTTTCTTTTATTTTTTACAAATACAGAGAAGTGATGTCTACGGTGTCCTTGTAGGAAGTATTGTATATGTAAGGCAATGTCTGTCTGTAAACATTTCTCTAAACACAGATAAGCAGCTTTCCTAGAATGCACTCCTTAAAGCGGAACTGCAGTCTGCTCACATAATTAGTAATACAAATATCTTTGGTATTCTGAAGCTTCCCTCCAAGCACTTTGCATATTATTTTATATATACTGTGATTGTGTACTTGCCAAATATGCTGCAGAAATCTCCCTCCACTAAGTCTGGCTGCATCCATTTTAACTGTGGGCATCTGAAGCTGCTGCCTGTTCACTTCCTGGATTTACACAGACACACAGAGGCACACCTCCAGGCCTGCAGCTCTCATTGGCCCTCTTATGACTCACCCCCCCTTCCTGGCAGAGAGCTGTGCATGATGTCATAAGCCTAGGCTAATGACCAGACAAGAAAGAGGAAATGGGCTGTATAAGGCATTTACTGGCAGAAAAAAAATTTACTATCAGAAGTTAAAACAACAAGGGCAGAAGATTTAATAGATGGAAAGTTGAAAAAATGACTGGTGAGCCGCTTTAAGCTGAACTCTGGGCACATAAACTTTCTTTTCAAAGTAATATCAATAGCCCACTCAATAGCCACAAAGAATAGTAATACACTTTTTGCACACCAAATGCCCTTGTAAACCCAGTTATTAGTCTGGATTCACACCTATGCGTTTTTAGTGTTTTTTGCATTTTGCAGGTTTGCACTGCAGTACATGATTTCCTACGGAACGTGTTCTGCAGTGCAAATCTGCAAAATGCAAAAAGCACTAAAAATGCATAGGTGTGAATCCAGCCTTACTTTGCAAAAGGTGACAAATGTCTCCCATTCCTACTTCTACATGGTCACCCTGTCACACATGCCCTTGTCTGGGGCTACAAGTGTGCTGACACACATCCACGATCAGAGCAATGATGTGTAATTGTTTATAATGTATATATAATGCTTAAGCAAACTCAGCGAGCGGTTTTCACTTAAGAACGCATTTTGACAGGCAGTGAGGAGGCATTGTATCATCTCCTCACTCCTTGAACATTAGTGCAATGTAAATGAGTCGAAAACGACATGGGGTATAATTGCTGCCACGGCTGCTAAGCAAAGCATCGCAGCCATGGGATGTGTACTCTTCTGACTGCAGCCTCTGCAGCTAAAGTGGGGTAGTGATTGGGGGAGGTAAAAGCACGGCTCAACCGTGGGGTTTTACGCCCCTCAGCCACTAGTGTCAATGAGCCCTTACAGTGGTTGTAAAGGCATAATTTTTTATTTTATTTTAATGTAGCGCCTTATAGTATAGGTGTGTTTTCTAGCAGGGTTTTGGCTAGGAGAGGTCAATTTAGTCAGGCCTGACTGTAATGTGTGTAGGCCTGACTGTTTTGATCTGGGCTGGGAGGAGAGGCTCAGGTAGGATTGGGTGGACTTAACAGATTAGGTCACCAAAACCTCCCACTTCTTTCTAGAAACCTGGGGAAGGTTTTCTGGTCAGAGAGCCGGGAGATGGGTGAAGCCATCTGGAGTATTCTAAGGAGCCCTGACCATTCCCCAAGCAGGACTGGCAGGGGGCAGGCCTCCTTAAATACTCTGAGTCAGCCCAATCTGGGTGGAGTAGTGTCGGGTGGAAGTCTGGAGATGTAGCAGAGGCGCTGTGGAGCTGGCCCCCAGTCTGGGGAGGGTGACCTTGGGGCCTGGGAGGTTTGGGTACAGCCGGGAAGGAGAGTGATTCCTGGAGCCACACAGGAGGAACAGGAGAACAGCGGAGGTGCTACAGGAGGAGTGAGACTTTAAAACTTCCACCGGTGCGGTGAGTGACAGTCCCTGGGCCTGGAGGAGAAAGTGCTGGAGCAGGCTGGGAGAGGAGTAGTGGACAGTCTGAGAGAAGCCTGAGAAATTTCCACTCAGTTCTGAGCTGGAGAGAAGCAAAGAAGTGTAAAGCTGTGAGTTCTGTGTAGCGAGAGAACTGTAAGAGAAACGGTCAGCAAGTGAAGTGCTGGAGAGTTGAGAGGAGCAATAGTCTGCAGAGGGAGAGTCTGCAGTGAACTGCGCATATACAGGACTGTATATGGAATCCTTGAACCATAATTATCTGGGCATCCCACAGTCATCCCTTATCCCCATCCAAGTTATTTCCCTTAAATAAAGCAACAAAAACAAGAGGCGGTCTGGTCAGTGTCTCCGGATATGTGATATATGGTGCAATTGAGGTCAGCTATCAGGTGAACCACTACTACCAGCCACTCTGAAGGGAGCACATGGCTACATTAATGCATTCTATGCAGTTAGATAAAAAGCCTTCTGTTTGCAGCAGCCCTCCTCAGCCCCCTCTAATACTTACCTGAGGTCCCTCTAGATCCAGCGATGTTGTAGGAATGTCTCAGCTGCCCGGGACTTTCCTCCTCATTGGCTGAGACACCAGGACGGCGCCATTGGCTCCCACTGCTGTCAATCAAAGTCAGTCAGCCAATGAGAATATAAAGGAGGTGGAGCTGGGCCACTGCTCTGTGTCTGAATGGACACAGGGAGCTGCGGCTTGGCTCAGGTGCCCCCAGAGCAAGCTGCTTGCTTTGGGGGCACCCAACAGGAGGGAGGGGCCAGGAGCTCCAGCCAGGGACACGAGAAGAGGATCTGGGCTGCTCTGTGCAAATCCACTGTTTGTTATTTTTAATTAAAAAAACAAGACTTTACAATCACTTTAATGTCAATTTTAATTTAGATTTACTTTAACATTTAACATCCACTTTTATTCTTTATGAAGTTGTTTTAAACAATCCAACTGACACTTGGTATGCAGTTCTACCAAAAAAGAGCAAAAGAAAAACATAATTGACTGCAAATCCATGTTATTCATCAGTCACAGCTGAATATGTACAGAAAGAGGATCCAAAAGGAAGGCTGTGTTATTATTGTAAGGAAGTCTTTAAAATGCAGAACCTTAAAACTGAGATTTTCCATTTTGATCACATCTGAAAAGCATCTTGGTACAAACAAACTGTTTTTGGCTGCCGTACATGCATTTATCTAAATACACAATGGGGTACTATGTGTACACATAGGCACTTATAAATACACATAACGCTTTTTTTTGCTGACTTTGCATTATTAGGTTTTCTGGCAACCGAGTTGTTACGCTCACTGCCCTAACCTTAGCATGCAGCCGGTCAGTGCCAACACACTCACTGCTCCATGTGCGGCTCCAGCTGGGGCCCGTCACAAAGGAACCAGCACAATCTGCAATTAAAGCTGCTCAGTGGATGTTTAAAGAGATAGCTCTAACCTACAGCAATATGCATGTGTAAATAATATAATGATATAACATATATACAGT
The DNA here is from genome assembly GCA_018402905.1 of Glandirana rugosa. Lineage (NCBI taxonomy): Eukaryota > Metazoa > Chordata > Amphibia > Anura > Ranidae > Glandirana > Glandirana rugosa. The sequence goes on from BLSH010437367.1 coordinate 1,261,004, forward strand.
ATCTCACAAAAGTGAGTACACCCCTCACATTTTTGTAAATATTTTATTATATCTTTTCATAACACTGAGAAAATTTCACTTTGCTACAATGTAAAGTATGGAGTGTTCAGCTCGTATAACAGTGTAAATATGCTGTCCCCTCAAAATAACTCAACACACAGCCATTAATGTCTAAACCGCTGGCAACAAAAGTGAGTACACCCCTAAGTGAAAATGTCCAAATTGGGCCCAACGTGTTAATATTTTGTGTGGCCACCATTATTTTCCAGTCCTGCCTTAACCCTCTTGGGCACGGAGTTCACCAGAGCTTCACAGGTTGCCACTGGAGTCCTCTTCCACTCCTGCATGATGACATCACAAAGCTGGTGGATGTTAGAGACCTTGTGGCCCTCCACCTTCCGTTTGAGGATGCCCCACAGATGCTCAATAGGGTTTAGGTCTGGAGACATGCTTGGCCAGTCCATCACCTTTACCCTCAGCTTCTTTAGCAAGGCAGTGGTCGTCTTGGAGGTGTGTTTGGGGTCTTTATCATGTTGGAATACTGCCCTGCGGTTCAGTCTCCCAAGGGAGGAGATCATGCTCTGCTTCAGTATGTCACAGTACATGTTGGCATTCATGGTTCCTTCAATCAGCTGTAGCTCCCCAGTGCCAGCAGCACTCATGCAGACCCAGACCATGACACTTCCACCACCATGCTTGACTGTAGGTAATACACACTTGTCTTTGTACTCCTCACCTGCTTGACACCATCTGAATTAAATAAGTTTATCTTGGTCTCATCAGACCACAGGACATGGTTCCAGTAATCCATGTCCTTAGTTTGCTTGTCTTCAGCAAACTGTTTGCGGACTTTCTTGTACATCATTTTTAGAAGACACTTCCTTCTGGGACAACAGCCATGCAGACCAATTTGATGCAGCAGTGTGCGGTGTATGGTCTGAGCACTGACAGGCTGATTCCCCACCCCTTCAACCCCTGCAGCACTCATACATCTATTTCCCAAAGACAACCTCTGCAATTGACGCTGAGCATGTGCACTCAACCTCCTTCGTCGACCATGGCGAGGCCTGTTCTGAGTGGAACCTGCCCTGTTAAACCACTCTATGGTCTTGGCCACCGTGCTGCAGCTCAGTTTCAGGGTCTTGGCAATCTTCTTATAGCCTAGACCATCATTATGTAGAGCAACAATTCTTTTTTTTCATTCACACCTGAGACCTTGTAACACTAACGAATTACCTGACACCGGGAGGGAAAATGGCTAATTGGGCTCAATTTGTACATTTTTACTTAGGGGTGTACTCACTTTTATGACCAGTAGTTCAGACATTAATGGCTGTGTCTTGAGTTATTTTGAGGGGACAGCAAATTTACACTGTTATACAAGCTGTATGCTCACTACTTTACATTATAGCAAAGTGTAATTTCTTCAGTGTTGTTACATGAAAAGATATAATAAAATATTTACAAAAATGTGAGGGGTGTACATATATACATACAGTATCTCACAAAAGTGAGATACTTCGCAACTGATACTTGTGGACTGATCTCACATGCACATCCCCTGGCTTATCTTCTCCTTCCGTTGCCCTACTGGAGATACCAAACTGAAGCAAGCCCAACCCCTGAAAAACAATCTGGCACCATAAAACCTCCTCCATCAAATGATCTTGACCAGTGCACAAAGCAAGGTCCATAAAGACGAGCAAGTTTGGGGTTAAGGAACTTGGCTGACCTGCACAGAGTCCTGACCTCAATCCGATAGAACACCTTTGGGATGAATTAGAGCGAAGACTGCGAGCCAGGCCTTCTCGTCCAACATCAGTACCTGACCTCACAAATGCGCTTCTGAAAGAATGGTCAAACATTCCCATAGACATACTCCTAAACCTTGTGAACAACCTTCCCAAAAGGGCTGAAACTGTTCTAGCGGCAAAGGGTGGACCAACTCATTATTGAACCATACAGACTAAGACTGGGATGCCATTAAATTTCATGTGCGTGTAAAGGCAGGCATCCCAATACTTTTGGTAATACAGTGTATCTAAAATACAGGAAGTTGTAAAATAAAAGTTGAGCTCCGATAATATGATAATGACCATAGCATAATATATTGGAGGTCAGTAGAGAAAAGCAATGGCCCCACTTTGGGAATAATAACCTGTTTTGTTATCATATTCTGACACCATTCTTCTTTTGAGCTGAGACACCACTGACTTCCCAGAGGGAGAGGAGGGACAGTTGACAGCGGATTCCCCATAGTAAGTCAATGGCTGCCTTTACCGCTTAGGCGTTCCAGCTGTTGTCTACGCTCTGTCCTCTCCCCTGAAGCTCGCCACCCGGGAAATCATGTGACCAGACCAGAGAGCCCTGAGAATAGGTAAGTATATGCATCGTCACAGGGTAGTTAGTATAGGTGTTAAAAGGTGGGCGGGAGCAGACTTCTGCTTTAAAGTATATTTGTAGTCAGAGTCTTCATCTAGAAATACCATAACCCTAACTACCAAGACCTGAGTTGTGCCTTGGTCTGGCTGGTCAGTATGCCTGGAGGGCATACCCTGAATATATGTATATGAAATATGTATGATATATGACACTAATCAAAGTTTGGGGGAAACGGGTGGGTGGGAACCAGGAAACGAGCCGACGCAGGAACAGACAGAGGAGGAGGGATATATATACCCCTCCGGCCAGCCTTTTGACGTAATCTCTAACAATAAACTTCTTCTTTGATCCCTTTTGGTCCTATTAAATATACCATTGAAAGTGTTTTGTTTTTTTTAGATTTTTAAAGGTGGAAAAATACCTGTAGATCCTGCCAGAAATCCAGTGCTTTGCTGTGCAGTCTTATCTCAAGCAGTGTTATAAGTATTGCCCACTTCACCTTTCCAAACTACAGAACACCACCCCTTTGTTATGGAGAAGAGGGGATGAGGAGTAGTTCTGTAGCCCCAACACACTTTCTGTCCTAGGATGACAATGCTGCTGCTTCATAGATAAAATGCAACAAGTGAGTGTTGTCAGCCTAGGGCAGGAAGTGTGTTATTGGCAGGATCACCAGGTAAAGATAAAGAAAAAAAAATCCTGAAAAAAGAAAACGGATGCTGACACTGAATCTAAATATGGTAAGCTGAAATAGTTTACTTTTTTGATCTTGGGTTTGGAAACACTTCAAGCAGTGCCATAATGCAGTAAAGTATATTTAGCTTTTATGGGGCCCAGCACATGCAGGATAAGCTTCTTACTAAGGTAATCTTTGTCACGCTGCAATAGTTAGCCAGTCATTTACTAAAAGAATGGAGACTCTTCGCTTTAAAAAGTGAATGTTCCTTTAGCTTAGTGAAAATGGTGAGGATGTGTTCACTATGAATAAAAATTAAAGATTAATAAAAAAAGAAAGTTTTTGCTTGAACATGATTGGATAAATGAAATAATGCTACTTTCATATTATTGAATAAGCTACTGTAAATGAACGCTTCACCTCAGTCCCTGATCCTTTGATGTTGTGTGACACACACTGACACAAGCAGTGACATTGAATAGCAAATCTCCCCAACAGGGAAACTGCAATAAAATCTTCACACTGACAGTGCATCTAAAACTATCCCAGGTATTAGTAATATAATATCGGAATAAGAACATTTTTTTTTTTTTTTTTAGACCATCATCATCATAGACCAATGCTTTAGTGACATCTACAGGGCAAATCCACTCCAAAAAATAAATGAATCCTCCCTAACAGGATCTTCCTGCTTTAACCACCTCAATACCGGGCATTTTCATTCCCTTCCGTCCCAGACCAATTTTCAGCTTTCAGCTTTTTGTCGCACTTTGAATGACAATTGCGCAGTCCAGTAACACTGTACCCAAATTACATTTTTATCATTTTTTTCACACAAATAGGGCTTTCTTTTGGGGGTATTTAATCACCACTGGGGGTTTTATTTTTTATGCTACAAATGAAAAAATACCGAAAATTTCCCCCCAAAAAAATGCATTTTTCTTTGTTTCTGTTATAAAATTTTGCAAATAAGTAATTTCTCTTCATAAATTTTGACCAAAAATGATACTGCTATATTTCTTTGGTAAAAATAACCCAAATCAGGGTTTTTTGGTGATGGGGGCAGACAGATGTTTTGTGCACTGTGACAGATGTAATGAGGACATACAGATGTTTTGGGGGACTGTGACAGATGTGATGGGGGACAGACAGAAGTGTTGTGCACTGTGACAGATGTGATGGGGACAGACAGATGTTTTGTGCACTGTGACAGATGTGACGGTGACATACATATGTTTTGTGCACTGTGACAGATGTGACGGGAACATACATATGTTTTGTGCACTGTGACAGATGTGACGGGAACATACATATGTTTTGGGGACTGTGACAGATGTGATGGGGGACAGACAGATGTGTTGGGGACATACAGATGTGTTGTGCACTGTGACAGATGTTATGGAGGACAGACAGATGTTTTGGGGACTGGTACAGATGTTTTATGGGGACACTGACATATGTATGGGGACAGGGGTATCAGTGGTGCTTAGTGTACTATGTGTGGGGCAATCTGTAACAGCTCTCTGTATAAAATTATCTTCATACAGAGAGCTGTCACATAGCTGCAGATTCCCCTACCCCCGACTGAGCTCGGGGGGGGGGGGGGAAACTGTCACATAGACACATGTCTCTGTTTACATTGTGACGGCTGTGATTGGACACAGCCGTCACGTGATCGGGAGGGCCAATCACAGCGCCCATATCCCGATCTCTGCTCGGCCGGGTCCTGTGATCCTAATGGTCACAGGATCGAGCCGCATAGCACCTCGTGGCCGTGCTGCGAGTGCTCATTCTGAGGGACGTTCCTTAATGTCCACTCAGAACGGTCGCCCACCTGGCCGTATATATGCAGTGACCGGGTGGGAGGTGGTTAAAGTGTAATTCCACTTTTGCGGCCAAGTTTATACTTTATATATGCTACATGTTCTCATTGATATAGCACAAGTTAAAGTGGTTGTAAACCCTCACATATACCCAGTGAAGTGAACAGCCTCACATGATACACAGAGATGAAACAAATACTCCTACATAAGTTTTACTTGTTTAACTGCAGTCCTCTCTTCCCTACACACCATCAAAAAGTGCAGATCTTGTTAAAAAAACTTTCTTCATCTGTCAGGAGGGGCGACTGCAATTACAGTGTGTGAGAGCTGATTGGTGAAAAGGCACACATCCCCTTCCACACACAGCAGAACTATATTCTGAATAGACAAGCTGTCTGCTGAGCTCTCCCTCTCTACACAAATGTATTTCATGTGTCAGGAAATCTTCTCAGGAGTAGGGATGGGCCAAACGACCCCCTGTTCGGTTCGCACCAGAACTTTCAAACATTTTTAAATGAGCAGTGATTTATATGTGAAACTATACAAAGTGGTGTGGCGCTGCTTAAAAAGTGCCTATGTATATGTGCTTTATATTCTAGTGCACAACAAGCCAAATACAATAAAAAGTGCTTGTGAAATCAATAAAATCAAATGTAGCCATATGGCCTGAAATAAATTAATTACATAAATAAATACAAATTACATAAATGAATGGGCCTATATCATCAGGCCAGTACATGTGAGTAAAGAAAGCACTTTGCGTGCAAAAAAGTCCAACCAAAATAAATAAAGTCCAAAGAGTGTTATTCAGTTGATGGAACAAATTCCTTAATGTAGTACCACTCAGATTCCGCTCGGTGGCAGTCTAATTACAGTCTCGTATAGTACTCACCGCAGGTCTATCTTTTCTATGGAGGGTATTAGTTGAATCGCTTACCATGCATCACCTTCGGCTTTCAATTCATCCTCGTGGAAAGGGGTGACAAAAGAAATTTCCATGGTGTAAAAGTGCTTAAAGGAATACCCATGCACACAGACCCACTTACACTTTTAGTTTGAGAAGTCAGATGTATAGTTAGGTGCTTCCGCTCCCGCAACATGCGTTCCATGGACACAAAACCGGAAACCGAAAATACGTAATGATGTTAACGGCTCCGGCTTACGCGTTTCGTCATTGGGACGTCATCTGAGGCGGCCTGAAGTGATTTATATGTACTTAAGGTGAAAGCATAAAAATGAAAAATTCCTTTCAATATAGTGCCTGGGGTGTCCCCTTAGCCTACCTGTAAAGTGGCACATCTGTACTGTGTATAGAAGCTGCTGCAGCAATAATTGCATTTATAAATCCAAAAAAATTAAATTTTCCCTGCACACTTTCTTTATTTTGTAAGCAATGCCTTGGGGAGCCAGTCTGTATGATGAAGCCACAATGTAGGGCACTGGAAACAAGATTAGAGATTTTTGGATAAATTCTGGTGTCTCTTCCACAGACTTTGGATAGAAGTAACGGGTGCGAAAAAATTGGTCTATGGGTGTCGTTGGCACCTTCACACCATCACCCTATTGAGGTCCTCTTGATGAAAGCAAGAATTGGCCTTGCTGTAAAAAATTAAAATGATATGCACCTGTCAAACAGGTGTGGAAAAATTGGTCTTTGGGTGTCTGTGGCTCCTTCACACCGTAACCCTATTGAGGTACTCTTGATCAAAGTAAGAATTGGCCTAGCTGTAAAAATTGCAATGATAGGCACCTGTCAAACAGCTGTGGAAAAATTGGTCTTTGGGTATTAATTGTGCCCATGAAACCTACACTAAAAACATTCTTCCAGATGAAATCTACACCCACAATGCTAGGCAGCCTAGAAGTCCTGCAGAGATTACACATCCCAAAAACACTTAATCGGCATCAGGGGCTTCATAGCTGCTGGCAATCCAGGACTGATTCATTTTCATAAAAGTCAGACAGTCCGCGGAGTCTGTGGAGAGATGCGTTCTATTATCAGTAACAAAACCTCCAGCAGCACTGAATGCCCATTCAGAAAGCACACTGGATGCAGGGCAGCCCAAGCATACTGAGCAAGTTCTGGGCAGTGGTCTATTCTCATGTCCCAGTAAGCCAGTGGATCATCGACTGGAAAGCTCTTCATCTCTGTTTTCGCCCCTAGATAATCGTCCACCATGTGATGCAAATGCTGTCAATGGGATGTGGAAGCTGACAACCCTGGGCGGTGGGGACTAAAAAAATTGAGAAATGCATCACTTAGGCAACTGCCTTCTCCACCGCTCCTCTCTTGACCAACAGAAGCCTCAAAACTATGTTTTCCACGACACTGTAACCTGCCAGAGTCGGGAAAATCATTCAATAAACTTCTCCTTAAGGTATCCTCAAGAGATTTAATCTTCTGCACTCTCTGTGGGGACGAGATGAGTTCTGAGACTTTCCCCTCTTGATGGTGGTCAAGGAGGGTTGCCAACCAATAGTGATCCTTCTCCTTTACGCCACATATTCTTGGGTCCTTTCGCAGGCTTTGAAGCATTAGGGAGTCCTTGCACCACAAATTTGTGGAGGCATGAGAAGCAGACTCCTCAGGGTCACACAGGTTACAGTATCTGGAACTGCCTCCTCCCAGCCACGTACTACTCCCAAGAGTTCCGGGGATGGAAAACCATCTCTTACTGTTTGACATATGTCTTCCTTTGCTTCAATGCCTCAAAAACTGCCAGAATCCTCCTCCTCTTCTCTCTCCTCTTGTGTGTTCTGTGGCAGAGGAACAATGGTGTCTGTATGAAGTAGACCTTGAGAGGAAAGGAAGTCCTCCTCTTCCTCCCGCTGCTCTGCCTTGAGTGCCCTGTCCATAATGCCACGCAGAGTCTGCTTCAGCAGGAACACAAGAGGGATTGTGTCACTGATGCATGCATTGCCACAGTTCACCATCCATGTGGCCTCCTCAAATGGTGACAGTACAGTCCATGCATCCTTTATGAGCAGCCATTAGTATGGGGAAAAAAAGCCGAGCTGGCCTGAGCCTGTCTTTGTGCCATACTCACACAGGTACTCATTGGCGGCCCTTTGCTGTGCAGCCGCTGCAGCATTGCCAAAGTCGAGTTCCACTGGTGGGCATGTCACAAATAAGGCGGTTTATGGGCAGGTGGAATTTCCGCTGAATTTCAGCCAACCGAGCACTGGCTGTGTATGACCGCCTGAGATGGCTACAGACTCTTCTGGCTTGCTTTAGCAAATCTTCCAACCCTGGGTACCTATTTAGGAAACGCTGCACAACTAAACTGAGGACATGTGTCAACTTTCCCTGTCTTAGGGCGGACGGGAGGTTTGTGCCATTATTGCACACCACCATTCCTGGCTCCAGCTGGCATGGCGTGAACCACCTCTGGGCCTGTACCTGCAGAGCTGCAATAATCTCTGCTCTGGTGTGGTTCCTGAAGCACTGCATGGCACATTTAAGCCTGGCTCATTGAATAGCCCTTTGAACACTTAGGGCATTACTTGAGGTTCATAGAACAATTCAGCAGAGGCATGGAGGAGGAGGAGGGGGTAGAGCTGACAAATCTTGCATCATCACCAGCTGTATGGAAACATTGGGGCACAACAAGCTGCTGCTCTCTAGACCCCCCCCCCCCCGACTCCTCTAAAGGTACGCTGTACAATAGGAATTCATCTCCCTTTCAACGTTATAATGCTACAACCCAACTTACATTTACTCATATGTAAGCTGCCTGTTGCTCTGTAATCTGATGTTGCTTACCAAATTGATTTGACTTCTTTGTTCGTGTACACTTTGTATGCTGTACTTATATATTTTCCTTATAAACAATAAAAATCGTTATGGAAAAAAAAACCAAAAAAAAACAAGCTGCAGCACTGAGCCCTGTCCTGCATCCTTCCAAGTTGCAAGCAGAGTTAACCATTGTGCTGTTAATGAAATATATCGTCCTTGCCCATACTTGCTGGACCACGTGTCAGCAGTAACGTGGACTTCGCGACTGACTGCCTTGCCCAACGATGCCTCAACATTGCCTTCCACGTGATGGTAGAGAGCTGGAATGGCCTTACGTGAAAATAAATAGCGACTGGGAACCTGCCATTGTGGTATAGCACATTCTGCAAATTCACGTTAGGGGGCAGAATCCACCAGATGGAAAGGCAGAAGTTGTAGAGCCAGCAGCTTTGACAAGCTTGCATTTAGACACTGAGCAAGTGGGTGGCAGTGAATTTTTTTTTCCACTGAGCAGATGGAGCAGGGAAATTTTCTGGCTATAGTCTACAGCTGGTGGTGTGCTGCTGGCAGGTGTGCTGCAAGGACCAGGAACAACCTGTTCTATACCATCATCCCTGTCAGTGGAGGCTGCTGAGAGGTCATGAGGTATAGCAGGGGCAAACTGAGGTGACTGAGAAGGAAGGACAGATTTATGCCCCTTTTGTGTGGCTTTTAGGTGTTCTAGCCAACGGGTTGAGTGGTCAGAGGTTAAAGACCTTATCAAGCATGTGGTACTCAAATAGCTGGTGTTTTTGCCATGCTTGATGTACTTGAGACAAAGTTTGCAAATAGCAACAGTGCGATCGGCTGCACGTGTACTAAAAAAGGCCCAGACAGCTGAGCTGTGGGAAGTGGGCCGGAAGATAACAGCTCCACAATTTGATGGAATAGGGTGACTGCTCTCTACTCTTCCATGATGGCTGCCTCGTTGGGGTTGTGCCTCACCCTCATTTTGCTCCTCTGCGTTACCTGTCACCCAAGTCTCGTCAGTGACCTCATCATCATCATCTCCTCCATCCACATTACCACTGGAGACAACTTGGCAATATGCTGCGGCTGTGGGAACACGAATGCCAATTTGTGTACCAGTGTTCTCCCCTCTCTGTAGGCTCATGTTCCTGCCTTCCTCAACCTCAGAACAGACATCTGAATCAAATAATGGTTGTGCATCATCAAGGAGCAAGTGGCTTACGCTGTGTTCAAATAACTCACCTCACTTCTCCATGGCTGATGCTGGGGCTATTGCAGAAATAGCTGTGGACAAGGAGACAGATTTAGCCACTCTGGCAGCTGCTGGGGACTGTGCACTAGTCTCTGCTTGTGTGACGGGGGATGAGGACGGTTTAATAGGACAGACCATCACCTCCTCTGCATGCTGTGGCTGGATAGCACAGGCAACATCACTAAACAGAGGAAATGATGCCTTGCCTGATGACCAACTATGCCTGTGGGCACATACGCTGCTGGCCCCCTTACAGTGCCATGGGCATGTCTGCCTCACCTTGTTGTCCTCCCAGACATGATGGTGGGGAGGGGGGGGGGGCAGTGCTTATTAACAAAATTTAATAAAGATGTAGAAATGTGTATCTGGATGCACTTTAATCAATGAAAAGTGGTGTTTGGTGCACCTTAATTTGAGTACTCACTACACAGACACACTCCACGGATACACTATAATATACTGCAATAAACTGCGTCAAAGGTGCAGTAACGCACAGAAATATACTATGTTAAACGTGCACTAACGCACTGAAATATATAGCATTAAATTTGCAGTAACGCACTGAACTATACTGTGTATTTAGGGGTGGAATTAGGGGCGGGGCAGGGTAGGGGTTGGGTAGAGCAACAAGTGGCTAGTAACTCTTAAGGCCTGGCTAGTAGCTCAGGACTTGAAATTTTGAGTCCTGGAATAGTGTGAAGGTGGTCAGCATGTGCAGAGCAAGTAAATCTGAACTGAAGAAGGTGCTGGGCAGTGAATACATTTTTAATTTTGCTAGAGACTAGGTCTTATGAGGTACTGTATGTCTTTAGCAGAAATCACCATTTGAAATAAAATAACATGACTATTTCGATTAAAATTATGAATTTATAAGTAGTAGAAATAATTCATTCTTTTATATACACAATATACACAAGTTGTGGATTATTTCATAACAGAACAAACTTATAAATGAAATACTCATTATAACCCTTGTGAATGCATTTAATTGAAATTTTAAATTTTCACATTTCTCTCGAGTCATTGAACCCTCCTTATGCCCTCCCGATTACTGTTGACGTGTTCTGATATCTGAATCAGTATTATGTTCCATTGGGATGCACAATGATTGACAGCTATGTCACTAGCTGCCCTACTTAAATTAGCGGGGTAGTTTTTGCAGAGTACTCATCCTATGTTGTTTCTTACCTTGAGTGGGCAGGAAAAGGATTCATAACTATAGAAATTAAATAGTATGTAGTACTGGAATGTAAAGAGAATATGATTGGTTGATATGGGCAACAAAAACTGTTCTCTCTTCAGTCACTTCTGATCTTGTGGCCCTTTGCTCCTGTGTATGGTACTGGAAGACTAAGGAAGAAATTTGCTCCAAATAAAAACGTAATTAATAGATGAACTAATTGGATTTCTAAATAAAATTATTTATTTATGTAACTTTGTGAGGCACAAATGATGCCACCATACAAATGAGCTTGTCTCGGACCCCTAAAATATTTTGATTTATAAGTCTGTCTAGTGTATGGACTAGAGATGAGCAAATTTGGGAGCTTTTATTTCCCTGAAATTTTTGTCTTTTTGGCGATATGCTTTAAAGTCAACGGAGGAGGCAAATCAAAGTAATGTTAAAGCTTCATCTTTTTTTTGTTCTAGAATAACAAATGTGACAGACCCAGCCACAATGGGAGCTTTTAGAGAGGACTAGGGGCAAGCCTCCTACCCACTGATTATGGCCAACGGAGAGAGCAGATCATTCTCTAATGATGGACCATCACTTAATGGACGCTGAGAGCAAGGCTTGGGTTAATTCTCTGAGTAAGGACAGTAAAGCTTCCTTTCTGGAGTGGATGGAAAGGTGTATTATTAATCTTGTACAGGCTAATGGTCAGAGGGAATATGGTGGCCCTCCTGCAGATTGGGTTGGAGAGGCTCCTTCACTTGGGACAGACATATTTATTAACCTTAATCCTCAAGGGATCTATGAAGATAAATTAATTCCACTGTATCAGCCTGCTGGGACATTGTAGGTCTTCTGATGACTTGTTTAGTGGACAGAATATACAAATGTGTGTCTCTCCCATTATGTGCCTCCTAGGTTGCAGTTCCACTGTTAATTGTGATAATTAAGTCACCTATTGTTTTTGTCAGTCTGCTCATCTCTCGAACAGGTGACTAATATTGTGACGACTGTACTTTGTTATTGAACCATTGTGGGATGTTTATGCTTATGATAATGTGTACTGTACTTTGTGTAACGTGGATCCCGACCCCTAGAGGCCTAATGGTGACCTCCAAATTTAGGGAGAGCTGACATCCTTATTCACAGTATGGGTTATTGGCATTGTGGGTGTAATGCAAGATGAAAACATGGGCGCCAGTTACTTTTTGAATGTGAACAAAAGAGATTTATTGTCTCTTAACAAGAACTGAGGGAGAGAGGGTTTAGGGCCAGGACACCTTTAGGCAGATGCAATAGCACTTAGCAAACTCAGAGACAAAAATAATAGGCAGACAGCTATACAGACAGAGTGCCTTTAAACTGGATGCAGTAGCTGTATTTGAAGAACTGCTGTCTCCTATGGCAGCTGAACTCTCAAACTTAAATGTAGATCTGTACACATAACTCTCAGTGTTCCATTGCAGATCTTCTATCACATCTCACAGTATCTCACAGTAGATCTTCACTCACTGAGCTCCCAGTCTCTCACTAGCCTTCAAGATCCCAGCCACCGCTGCATCCCCTGAGCTCTTCCACAGCTAACCCGCTGTATAATCCTCAAGCGTCACCCCTGCTATCCCGCTGGATCCCTGGCTTGGCACCCTGCTGAAGCTTTCCAACTTGTTCACTGTCCCCGGCTAGTGAATAAGGCTGCTCTGGTACTTCTTCTGACTTCTATAAACTGGCCTCTGATAACAGGAGTGGTTGTCCCTTAATGGCGACTATGTCCCCTTTATCTCTGACCTGAATTCTCACTTGCCTCTGGTAACAGGAGTGGTCGTCCCATGTGGCAACTGCTTCCCCCTCACCGCTGGCAATGATTCGGTTCCCCATCCAGTGGAACCACTGCAACTTGCTTGGGCCCCAAGCCTGAAGCCCCAACCCAAGGCTGCTTCTCTCAAACTGGATATGCCTCAGACCGCCTAGCAGCCAGGTGCTCCTGGGACATGCCTCAGCCTTCTAACGCACGTTCACTCAGACAGCCATCCAGGTGGCACAGAACCCTGATCACTTTACTCCTCCCGAATAAATAGGGTCTCCCAGCAGGCCAAGGGGCCCAAGAAAACCCATGCCAACTAACTGAAACAGCCTATCCACTCATAGTCTAAATTAACTATGCTCTTGTCATTCTAATACCACAGGCAACAATGTCACCTAGTGACAGAAGAGAAAGGTCCATCAAATCTAGAGTTAGGGAAAAGTCAGTGGATCCCCCTAACAATCAGCCAGGCTAGTTACCACCTGGCAGACTAAATTTGTTAGCAACCCTGCCTAACACCAGGGTGCTACATTTGTATCCAGGGAAGTGGGCTTGGTGCCGAATAGTCTGGATGGGCACTGAGTCACCCAGGTGGCTAGGTGTTTTAATGTTTATAGTATATGTTGGCTGTTGTTTAGCTATGGTAATTATATTCCTGTTTACAGTTTGTATTGTTAGGGTACTATGATCAGGAGGGGAATATCCTCCTGTAGGGTATAAATTATGTGTCTGAGTTTCAATAAACGGTCATTCCTTTGGATTTTACCTCGCATCTTGTCTGTGTACGATGTTTGGGTTAAGAAGGGTTGGTATTAGCTCTCGGTCTGCTTGGAATGTTTGGAGGGCAGGAGGCACTGTTTGGCGGAAGGAAGCACCTAAGCGGGGTGTCAAGAGGTTCCTTCACAACAAACATGTTATACTTACCTGCTCTGTGCAGTGGTTTTGCACAGAGCACCCTGGATCCTCCTTTTCTCAGATCCCACGCCGGCGCTCCTGGCCCGTTCCTCCTGCCGGGCGCCCCTACAGTAAGCAGCTTGCTATGGGGGAACCTAAACAAGTGTGCTCTTGAGCCGCGACTCTGTGTGCCCATTCACACATGGAGCTGCAGCTCGGCCTTGCCCCCTCCATCTCCTGATTGGCTTATTGACTGTGTTTGACAGCAGCGGCAGCCAATGGCTCCCTCTGCTGCCAAAAGCCAATCAGGCGTGCGAGTCCCACGGAGAGCCAAGGCTCTCATTAACATCACTGGATAGAGAGGGGGTTCAGGTAAGAATTAGGGGGGCTGGGGGGCTGCTGTACACAGAAGGTTTTTTACCTTCATGCATAAAATGCATGAAGGTAAAATGTAGTTTTTCACAACAGCACACCAATAACAATCAAAATAAAAAAGGCAGAAAAAACAAATAGAAAGAACACTAAATTAATTGTAAGTAAACAAGGCAGATTGCTATTCTGTCAGTACAGAAAACATGGATCCTGTGTTCCTGTAAAGCAGGGAGTAGTAGTATACTAGTAAAAGCACCTCCCCCACAGTAGTAAACCACCAACTAGGCACACAGTTAACCTTTTGATCACCCCTGATGTTAACTCCTTCCCTGCCGATGTCATTAGTACAATAACAGTGCATATTTTTAACACTGATCACTGTAATAATGTCACTGGTCCCCAAAAAAGTGTCAAAAGTGTCAGTTAGTGTCCAATTTGTCTGCTGCAATATCGCAGTCCTGCTATAAGTCACTGATCGCTGCCATTACTAGTAGAAAAAAATAAAGGAGTAAAATTCCATAAATATATCCCATAGTTTGTAGACGCTGTAACTTTTGCGCAAATCAATCAATATATGCTTTTTGGGGTTTTTCTTAACCAAAAATACATAGCAGAATACATATTGGCCTAAATTGATGAAGAAATTTGATTTTTTTAATTTTTTTCTGTTGGAGATGTTTTATAGCAGAAAGTAAAAAATATAGTTTTTTTTTTTTTCAAAATTGTTCTTATTTTGTTTCAAACACATTAAAAAAAACCCCCAGAGGTGATAAAATACCACAAAAAGAAAGCTCTATTTTGGGGAAAAGGGATATAAATTTTATTTGGGTACCGCACAATTGTCAGTTAAAATAACTCAGTGACGTATCACAAAAAATGGCCTAGTCAGGAAGCGGGGTAAATCTTCTAGAGCTGAAGTGGTTAAAAAATTGAATGTTTGAAATCACTTTTAAAAGATGTGAGACTTGGACTTAAAGCAGAGTTCCACTAGTTTTTAGGTTTATTAAAAGCCAGCAGCTACAAAAAGTGTATTTGCTGACTTTTAATAAACAACCACTCACCTATCTCACAGTCCAGCAATGCAGTCACCCAGATCCTCGCTCCTTTCCCCCTCCCCTCTGCAGCGCCGGCATTGCAACTGTGGGCACCCGACCGGGACAGCTTTCAGCTTCGCGGCCAGGCGCGCACTGCACTGTTTCAATGGGCAGGCAATCTTCTGGGACCTGTGATGTTTCCCAGAAGATTGCAGGGAGGGAGGGGCCACCTAGGGGGAGAGGAGGAGTCGCCTAGGTGGCCAAACCAGGAAGTGAGAGCGAGGTATCTGTCTAAACTAGGTACCCGCTCCCCCCCCCCCCCCCGGCAAAAAAATTACATGCCAATTGTGGCACGTCAGGGGGCAAAGAGTATTAAAAGCGGAAGTTACACTTTTGGGTGGAACTCATAATGGTTATAGTCACATTGATACTGTTCTACAAATGGCATGTAATGGGTGGGGCCTTCCAGCCAGGTGATGCCATAAGAAAATAGGAAAGGGGTTCCCCATTGTCATCTCTAGACCACCAGCAGTTGTGGTCTAGACCCATTTCTGGCATCATAACACAATATCTGAGATGGATCAGAGGATTGAGAGAATGTACCATCTATAGCAGTGTTCCTCAACTCCAGTCCTCAAGGCCCACCAACAGGTCATGTTTTCAGGATCTCCATTATTTTGCACAGGTGATTTGATCAGTTTCACGGGCTTAGTAATTACCACAGCTGATTCATCTAAGGGAAATCCTAAAAACATGTCCTGTTGGTGAGCCTTGAGGACTGGGTTGGGGAACACTGATCTATAGCACAGCTGGCAGCTTAATCAACCAAGCATCACTGGGAGTGGGGACTGAGGTATGGCCATCAGCTTGCACCAGAATTGAAGACATGTTGTCTGTGATATCCATTGCCAGTGACCCAATCATTTTTGATGACCAATATTTAAAGTAAATCTGTACAGAATAACATGCGGATGCTGACAACGCTGAGCTTCTAGCCTTTTAAAAATCATAGTTACCTCAATGTCTTTGGTTTTTATACCTAGTATCACTAATCCGGAACAAGTATACATCAGCGCAAGTTTGAGTGAAGTCATAATAATAAACCAATGGATTAGCATGACACCCAGGCAACTGTATATTCAGACGAAGAGGCAAGCAGTGGCAGCTTCTCATATTTCCAAATTCCAACGTGAAGAAAGGGATTATAGGTTGCTAACATTAAAATGCAGAATGACGCTTAAGGCATTTTTTAATAATCAGACTCTGCCTTTTTTCATGAGCAATTGTTTTCATCATTCTTCTAGAACAGGTTTATGTTAAGTAAATTTATGTTATCCTGGAGAGACATCTAGTGGCAGATTTTGAATTTGCAAAACCCAAATTGGAAGTCCAGGAAAACATCTAAAATACACAGTAAAGTGATATTAAACATATGATGTTTGATTGTCATTATCCCTTCTATTTATGTATACAAATCATGCCACTGTATTCAACTTATTAGTAAAAAAATAATGTAAGTACCTTATTTAATCATTGCTGTTCAGAGGTCATATGACATTTCCCAGGTCTTTCTAGGAGTTTCTAGTACTCTGCTGATATATGAATCTGTGTTTGCACAGTGCTGATTGGTGCTGTGCTGGTCACATGACATAAAAAAAGGCTTTTTAGAATAAAAAATTAAAGTTACGGAAAATTTACTATCAAATATTTACCGTAATTTTCTTTTCCTGATGGACTCCATGGCAACATATGTTTGGGTAGCCCCGCCCTCGCTCCTACACCATAGGAACCCACTCCCATAAATGTTCAGGCTGAGCCAGAGGCTGCGTTCTGTAACTAGCCTACTCATGACTCTGGGAGGGAACTCCTGCTGCCATGAAGTCCATCAGGAAAGGAAAACTACGGTAAGTATTTGATAGTAAATTTACAGTTTTCCTAACAGACTTCCATGGCAGCATACATTTGGGAACTAACTAGCCCCAAAAAAACAAGGGTGGGAAAAGTACGTTTTCAATCATAGCCAACAGAAACCCTATGGATAATTATTATTATACAGGATATATATAGCGCTGACCGTTTGTGCAGCGCTTTACAACATTAGGGCAGACAGCACAATTACAATACAATTCAATACAGGAGGAATCAGAGGGCCCTGTTCCTTAGAGCTTACAATCTAGGAGGGAGGGTCAAGTGATATGAAAGGGTAATAACTGTGGGGGATGAGCTGATGAAGAAAATAAATGTACAGTTGTTAGGTGGATGGAAGGATAGGCTTCTCTGAAGAGAAAGGCTTTCAGGGATCGCCTAAAGGTGGATAGATTTATAGACAGTCTGACAGATTGGGGTAGGGAATTCCAGAGGATGGGAGAGGCTCGGGAGAAGTCCTGGAGGTGAATATGGGAGATGAACGAGGGAGCTAGAGATCAGGAGGTCTTGGGAGGAACGAAGAGGACGATTAGGTTGGTATTTTGAGACTAGGCTAGTAATGTAGCTGGGAGCAGAGTTGTGGATGGCTTTTTAACTTATTGTTAGTATTTTGAATTTAATTTGTTGAGTCAGTGGCAGCCAATGGAGGGATTGGCAGAGAGGGGTAGCAGACACTGAGCGGTTTGTAAGGTGGATGAGTCTGGCAGCAGCATTCAGGATGGACTGAAAGGGGGATAGCCTATGTAAAGGTAATACAATGAGGAGGGAATTGCAGTAGTCGAGGCAAGAGATAACCATTGGTTAGAAAAGGACGTCATTTTAGCGATGTTGTGGAGGTTGAAGCGCCAAGCTTTGGAAAGTGATTGGATGTAGGGCCAAAAGGAGAGTTCAAAGTCCAGGATGACACCAAGCACCCTGACATGTGGGGATGGGTGGATGGTTGTGCCATTGCTCTTGACAGAGAAGTCCGGGGAAGAGGCACATGGGGAGGAAATATTATGAGCTTGGTTTTTGACAAGTTGAGTTTGAGGAAGTGGTGTGACATCCAGACAGATCTGTCTGTTAGTAAGTTAGTGATGCATAAGGAGAATGATGGAGTGAGCTGAGGAGTGGAGAAATAGATTTGGGTGTCGTCAGCGTAGAAATGATATTGAAAGCCATGGGAGGCTATCAGCTGGCCCAGGGAAGAGGTGTAGATTGAAAATAAGAGAGGTCCAAGAACAGAACCTTGGGGGAGAAGGGAAGAGGAGAGGAGGAAGTAGAATTGTGAGTGACACTGAAGGTGCGTTGGGATAGGTAGGATGATAGCCATGGAAGAGCATAGTCACAGAGACCGAGGGAGTAAAATTTTTTTATGAATAGATATTAACAGCATAAGGAAGTTAGCTACACCCCACAATGAGCCAGAACAGCTTTAATGGAAGACATGTCATCATCCTACAACTATTCCTGGTGCCCTTTCACAGGGAACCCACGAAGCCTACACACTCCTGGATGAGTGTGTGGTGACTGCTTCCATAGGAACCAAGCCCTAAGCTTTATAAGCCTAATGGCTAGCTGGAATGACCCATCCAGCAAAAATTCTGGATGACATCTCCGCCCCGCTGATTCTGCTAGAGAGAGTGACAAATATGTCCTAAAACTCTGATCAAAGCTGTAGCTTGAGAGCATGCTCAAAGTATCCCAATATCCAAGGCGTGGGACCAGTTATTCCTGGTGGACCTGCATATGGGAGAAACAAATCCTTTGTTCTCATAGAATACCAAACCCAACTTAGATTGCCACCCAGTATGGATATAAACACTACCCGTACTGGGCAGAAAGCCACAAGGATCCCTCTCGGCACAAAGCCCAGATCGTGGAAAACCTCCTGACTGAGGAAAGAGAACACATAGAAACGCTGCCTTCATGACAGACTTTAGTCAAAACTGGACTGAAGGATTCCATCTGCAGCAGCAAGCTGTCAATGAGCATTGGCCTCATG
>BLSH010437367.1:1309238-1320555 GCA_018402905.1 Glandirana rugosa
TTTTGTACAAACCTAGCAAATGTGGGACTAGACTGTAGCCTCAATGTTCTTTTCGTTCTTAACGTAAAATTGGTGTACCGTGTTGCATGACTGAGTAATTGTCATTCAAAGTGTGATAGCGCTGAAAGCTGAAAAATGACCTGGACAGGAAGGGGGTTTTCGTGCCAGGTACTGTTGTGGTTAAAATGCAATTCTTGCTTTTCTTGTAACTCCGATGTCAGATCAGGGTGTAAACGATCCAAACATGTTTTTAGACGATGGTTCATTAGGAGCTCTGCTGGGCTACTTGAGAATGGTGTCACATGTTGTTGCAGAAGGAAATTTGCAAGTCTCTGATTCCAATCTCCTTGAACAATTCCCTTCAATGAGTCTTTGGTGGTCTGAACCATACGTTCAGCTTGACCATTTGATGATGGGTGAAATGGTGCAATCGTAACATTGCTTGCCATAAAGGTTTTGAATTCTGAGGAGGTAAATTGCATTCCATTATCAGACATGATTGTATCTGGCAACCCATGTGTAACAAACAGCCTCCTTAAAACTCTTATGACAGTGGCTGAGGTGGGGGATGTAACTGATACAACTTCCAACCATTTTAAGAAGGAGTTGACAGCTAAAAAAAAATCTGTCCTTGAAAAGGCCCCGCAAAATTTTTATGCAGCCGTGACCAAGGTGACCTAGTCACTTTCCAGGGATGTACTGAGGCTTTAGGTGGAGCATGATGGGTGGATTGACATTGTACACAGTTCTGTACCCACTTCTCAATAACTCCATCCATTTTAGGACACCAAGCATAACTTCTGGCTAACGCTTTCATGCGGACTATTCCAGGATGTCCTTCGTGGAGAGCATGCAATAATTGAGCTTGTTCTACCTTTGGAATTACCACTTTGTTTCCCCATAATAGGCAACCTTTTTAGGCAGACAGTTCATGTTGGTGCAATAAAAATGGTTTAAACTTCTCTTGAACTTTTGATTTGGGCCATCCTTTCCACACCCAGTTAAGCACACGGGCCAGCACGGGATCTTAAGAAGTCATACCAGCAATGTCTCTAGCATGTAACACAAGGTTTGGATTGGATTCCAACATGAGAACCTCAGGCGCAGAAGGGACAAGGAAATCAGGAGAAAACAAAGGCTACCGGCTCAACCCATCAGCATGAGTGATATTCTTGCCAGGTTGATATTCGAAATCTTAGTCATAGGCATTCAGCATGAGCGATCATCTGAGCATTTGTGGGGAAAGAATTTGAGGAGTGGGAGTACTTCTGGTGAACAGACCCAGCAAAGGCTTATGGTCTGTTACAATGGTAAACCTCTGCCCATACAAATAGTCATGACACTTTTTTACCCCGGACACAATAGCTAAAGCCTCCTTCAGTTTGAGGATAATTCCTCTCTGTTGTAGACAAGGTCCTTGAATGTAATGCAATAGGAGCCTCAACACTAGTTTCCAAAACATAACTCAATACAGCTCCAATGCCATATGGAGAAGCATCGCAGGTAAGAGTGTTTTTTTTGTAAATCATAGTGTACAAGTACACTGTCAGAAGACAACAGCTTTTTTTGCAGCATTGAAAGCTGTAGAATGAACGTCAGTCCACTTCCATGAAACATCTTTATCTAATAAACGATGCAGGGGTTCAGCAACAGTGGTTTTGTCAGGCAAAATAGAATGGTAAAAATTAAGTAGCCCTAGGAAAGCTTTGAGCTCTTGTTTGTTTGTTGGGACTGGAGCTTTATGGATCACTTCAACCTTAGAATCAGTTGGATGAATTCTGTGTTCATCAATTCTGTATCCAAGGAAATCCACGCTGTTTACCCCCAAAACACACTTTTCTTTTTTAAGTTTGGGACCAGCATCAAGAAAACATTTCAAAACAAGTCGTAGTTGTGTAGTTGTGAAGCCAAAGACTGAATGAAATCCGCTCCAATAAGAACATCATCAAAATAAGGTACTAGACCTGGAAGTCCAAATAAGAGGTCCTCTATTAATTTCTGGAATATGTCGGGAGCAGTTGAAACTCTAAACTACAAATGTTTTGCTTGGAAAGCTCCTTTTTGTGTTATTATTTTTTGTGCATCCGCAGCGTCGTCATCCACAGGTAATTGTTGGTAAGCTTGTGCCATATCCAGTTTGGCAAATACCTTTCCTTTTGCTAACATAGTCAGAATTTCATGTACAGCTGGAATTTGAGATGTTTCTGCAGTGCTTTGTTGATTGTACATTTATAATCAGCACAAATCCTAATGTCACCATTTGGCTTCAATACTGGAACTATTGGGGTACACTACTTAGGGTGTGTTACAGGTTCAAGTATACCTTGCTCCACAAAACGTGCAATCTCAGCATAAATTTATGGTGTGAGAGCTAATGCAACTTTGCGCAGTTTCATACGAATTGGGGTTACAGTTTCATACGAATTTGAAAGAAACAGGAGGGCCTTTATACATGCCAAGGCCTTCTTCAAAAACTGCACTAAAGTCCTCTATCACATTCTGTAGAGTAACTGGAGATACATTATGAACTCCCGATAATGAAATTCCAAGGGGTTCAAAGCACTCTCTACCCAGCAAACTTGCTCTTTCTCCCTTAGTAAATTATTAACCGCAAGCATCCTCTGAAATTTCCATATTTCACTGGTACGAAGCAAACACCCATAACTTCCACAACTTGTTTGTTGTAGTCTACCGACTGGATATCCAAGGGTGCTATTGAAGGAGCATTGTGAGGCCATAGTGAGGTAAACGTTTCTTCTGAAATCAAGGAATATGCACACCCTGAATCTACTTCCATTTTGCATGGAACATCTTGTAACACAATCTGGATGTAAATCTTCATTCCTGATGAAGAGCTTTCCACTTTATACACAGTCATTTGTATAAACACCTGTAGAGGTTTCATCATTCGGAACAACAATTGGTGCATTAATTGAGTGTGCTGCCGTTGATATTGTATTCACATATTATCAGTGAGCGGTAATATGAAAGATCTTAGATCCACTAACACTCAGTAACACAGCTCTTTTCTGCATAGCACCGTCCACATTATTAGCTTCCAGGAAAAACTCTAATTTGTCAGCATTAGAGTCCCATGAGGATGGATTAGCCACATCAAATTCCTCCATGTGTCCCAGAGAAGCCATGCTGGAGATATTTGTAGATGTGTCTCTAAAACACAAGTTCTGATTCTTCACTCAAGCTGATTACCTGTGCTTCTGCAGTTTGTGTATTTTAAAATGTATTTGAACCATCGACATGGGCAGGCATTCACAGGACTTCTTTACTTAATTCCACACAGGCATACATGAACAATAGATGCTTAAAAATATATAGCTCTACCAAAACAATAAAGAAGTGAATATATTTACAATGCTCTCCCCTACTGGATGGAGAGCAGTATAACACACTAATACATAACATAATCCTATTTAAAGTGGTATCCTCCTATCATTTTCAGCCAAGGAAGCTGCCATCTTGGCCTCTGTTTAATCTACAACTGCCATGATGCTGCACATGTGATCAGCTATGACACCAGCGATTGGATGGTTTGACAGTTTGGTTTAGAGCAAAACCGATGGGAGTGTTACATTTCCGGCACGTGCCGGAAATGTAACTGGTTTTTAAACTGTTACATGGATGAGTTTACTACCGCTTTAAGTTCATTCATCATCCGGGCTATGATTAAGCACCTACACACAATGGTGTGAAATGCGTAAGCCTTTTTGTACAATACCTATTGATTCTAGAATACTGTATGGATCTTGGATTTTATGTCATTTAAATAAAAATCCCCTTCAAGGAGTGCAGCCGTCCAGCAATTATTCTTCATTGCCTTCATTCATCATCTACACTATACCCCAGGTAAGCTGTCTCAAATGGGCTTAGCAACAAACGCCGTTTGCTCCAGATGTGGACTCCCTATTGCTGACTTGTTTCACATGTTTTGTAATTGTCCAGGGTTGGCCACTTTTTGGCAGGATTTATTTGATTTTTTTGAACAAAAACTCAATCTTCCAATATCTCGTCCCAGGAAGTTGGACCTTTAGGCATCCTGAGAGATTTCGTATCGAGGACCCACGCTCGGACTCTTTTACGCATATTTTGTTTTATGCACGCAAAGTAATTTTATTACAATGGAAGGATGCCTCTCCCTCACAAACTCAAACTCTACATCATATTGTTACTGGGGAATTACCCAAGTATAAGTTGATATACAAAAGCAGGGCTTGGTCTTAAAAAATTACTAATATATGGCAGCCCTGGTTGAATGTCTCTAAATCATTCTGGGGTGAGGTTTTGTCCTCACAGCTTTCTTGAACAATGTTGTTCCCATATAATGTGGGCGTTGTTTGGGTTGGCTGTATCACTCTAAATGTTTCTCATGACTGGGGGGGAGATATGGCGTAGACGTATGTTGAGTGTATGTGGTTTGAATGGGTGTATTTGTGTTGGTTATATTGGGGGGGGGGGGGTTCTGGTACCTTCAACTGCTGTAACCTGGCCTTAAATGCCTCCACCTCCTATCACCTCTTTTATAAATGACTGTACTGGTGTCTGGTGGAACCCTAAAGCCAAGCTCATTCTATTGTGTCATTTATGTGCTTTACTGATTGTTCCTATGCATTGGTTATCTACTGATGGTGCCTTGTTCCTTTTGAATTTGTTTCTTTTCTTTATTTTGTATGGGCAAAACTCTAAATAAACACCTTTAAAAAAAAATAACACACTGACACCAGGTATATGGATTAGCTCTCTTTGGCTTTACTAGTGTAGCCAGGAGCTGGGTATACACACTACCGGCAACAGAAAGAAGTTTCTGCCATTAAGTTTAATGCAGATGTTTCCTCCTAGTGCCAGTTTACTGATCTGTGACTCTGACAAGAGAGGTGCACTCTGGAGGGTGTGAGAACCTGCCCCCTGGCTGTTCTGGGAGAGAACTACATCTACCAAGAGGCTGTGGAGCAAAGGAGGTCTTCTGGGAGAAGAGGTGCCTCGTGGGAAAGACTATTTAAGCAGAGGCTTGAGGCCTAACATGCTCTCTCTGGACGGAGTGGATCTGCAAGCAGGGAATCTGTTGCAGAAAGTGGCGGAGTTGCGCCCTACTTTCACATACTGATCAGCTCAGATACCCTGCAGGACTTCAGCAAGCAGCCTGAGTGATCTGCCCTGCAGCAAGCGGGTCTGTTCCTGATCCATACATCCCACGTCGGCAATTGATCCGAGAGAGCCACGGTGAAAGGCGGTGGAGGCCGATCCTAGGAGCCAGAGATTGGAGTGATCAACATCATCATCATCTCCATCCTTATCATCCTCATCATCATCATCCTCAGCGGTGGATACATCATTTGCATCCTCTGTTCCTGTGTGGTGAGCGAGTGAAAGCCCATCTTAACAGACACTGTGCACAGATAATCTGATCCTTTATATCGGTCAGCATATCTTCTAGTAAGAGAGACCTAGTCATTAACTTTGGGAACAGAAGCGGAGTACAAGCATTCATACTTCATATTGGGTTGTTGCTACTTGTAGTTCCACAGATTAAAGTAAGTGATCACTGTGAAGCTTTTATAGTTCTGCTGCAGAAAAAGTGCTTGATACAATTACAGTGCACTTCCTTGTAATTTATTTTGTTACTTCAGTCTTTGTTTGGTATATACCATTTAATCTACAAAAGCTAGCTGAAGATCAACTGAACTGTCAAGCAAGGAACATTGAACTACAACTACTGTTCCTTCTCTTCCCCCACTTAGTGAGCCTATACCACTTTGCCAGAATTTGTTATAAAGCTGCATTCACCAGTGAACTCTCTCCCTTAGAGCAGGTTGAATATTGCTGCATTTATCATTCTGGTGTTGTACTTGTTAATCTACTGTTTTCTGGTGTTGTATTTGTTTATCTAGTGTTTGCTGGTGTCATGTGAGTAGGCAGTAGAGAGTGGTCTGACACTCTAGGAGTCATTCCCCTGCTCTTCTGTGCCACACTCCCATGCACAGTATATTGAAATAGGTATATATACACTGATTGAATCTACTGAATCATAATTAACATACCATAACATATATTTGTGTGTAACATTTATCCAGTTATTAAAATTATTTTGCTGTGCCTAATGTTACCCTGTTGGGTCAAAGTTCTTGCTAAAATATATTCTTTTAGTGGACACTTTGATTTGTGTCAATCTTGTGTATTCCATTACTGTGTCTTTACTTAAAGGGGAACTAAAACTATGTGTCAGAGGTGGCAGAGGACTTACAAAGCCAGGATAACCAAAGGGGATTGACTTATCTTGCGACCCTCAAGAGGGCAGCGCTACACTTACTCAGGTGGAGAGTCTTGTAAAAGGGTGTAAATCAGGCAAGTACTGGATAAACAGCCAAGACTTTTGAAAGTCCCCAAAGCAATGTAATGCTTTGTTATTCAGCAATGCTGAATATAATACCACTACTAAAGGGGGAACCCAGGACGGCCTATTATACCTTTTAACTACTTCCCGACCGTGCGCCGCGTTTTCACGGCGGCAGTCGGGATGCTGAGCGCGAATCGCCGTAAATAGACGGCGATCTGCATTCAGCCACTACCCGCCGCACTCCTGAGGACATCGGGTCCGCCCGAGCCGCGATGAGCGGCTACAGGGAAAGAACGGGGAACCGCCGATGTAAACACGGCGGTTCCCCGCTCTGTTAGTAGGGGCATAAGAGATCTACTGATCCCTGTCACTGGGATCAGTTAGATCTCTCATGCCCATGTTAGCCCAACCCCCCCCCCACAGTAAGAACACACCCAGGAACACACTTAACCCCTAGCTCTCCCCCTGCAGGTTAACCCCCTTCACTGCCAATGACATTTATACAGTAATCAGTGGACATTTAAATTTCCGATTGCTGAATAAATGTCATTGGTCCCAAAAAAGTGTCAAAAATGTCCGACATGTCCGCTGTAATATTGCATTACCGCTAAAAATCGCAGATCGCCGCCATTACTAGTAAAAAATAAAAAAAAATAAAAACCCCAGAAATTAATTCTCACCATCCGTAAACGCGGCCACTTTTGCGCAAACCAATCAATAAACGCTGATTGCGATTTTTTTAATCACAAATATGAGGAATTATATAAATCGTTCAAAAACGGTGAAAAAAAAAGTTTTTTTATATTTTTTTTTTGGATTTGAATTTTAGCAAAAAGTAAGAAATTTGGGTTCTTTTGCAAAATGGTCGCTCTTCTTTTGTTTATAGCGGCGATAAGAAATGATGCAGAGGCGATCAAATACCACCAAAAGAAAGCTCTATTTGTGGGAAAAAAGGACGCAAATTTCGTTTGCGTGCAACGTCGCACGACTGCGCAATTGTCAGTTAAAGCGACGCAGTGCCGAATCGCAAAAAGTGCTCTGGTCCTAAAGCTGCAAAACCTTCCGGTTGGTAAGTGGTTAATCCTAATGAGAGCTGAAGTAATATAGTGGCTAGTGGTGTGTTCCTTTAAATGGAGATGAAACTAGCAGAGTTCAAAGATGCAAGGCCTTGAAGTTCTTGTCACCGGCAAGTTGGAGCTCAAATAATCAAGACTTCTAACTGTGACACAGTGATAGGCAGTCATAACAAAGCAGCTGAGACTGGCCAGTGGCAATCCTTAAGGTAATTCAATGATAAGATGTCTGTATACAGTGTCCTGTGGAGTATAATAGTAGTGACTGGTACTGGATTTGTGGGCAGGTGCCTGCTCACCAAGTTGGATACAGTGTAGGATCTTCCTGAAGATGCAAGTCAATTCTTCCTTCTGCAGAATGGGCTGAGATGATGGACTGGCTGCTGGAACAGTGAATCGCCTGGCCCTGTTGGCTTCAGCGATACTGCAGTGCTGCCCCTTGCGTAGCTTGTGGCATCAGACCCACCTGTGTCAGAGCTAGGAGCGCCATGTTGCTGCGTGGTAGGCCGCAGTTCTCTCACACAACGGCGAAGGGGATATTTACTTGATTAGATCCGGGAAGCAAGAGGGCTTGGGCCTGGTCTGCTGACCCCTTTATAGCCTCTCCCAGAGTTCTTGCCTTGGGCAGATGGCCTGCTGGGAGATGTAGTCCAGGGACAGTTCTGCAGATCAAAGATGTCTGTTCAGGAGACTACAGTTCCCACAATGCTCTCTGTTTGGCTCAGGAAGATGATGCATGTAATCCGAGCCCAGCACTAGAGGAACACATAGACAGTCCAAGAAAGGAGAGGGTAAGTCTACAGTGCCAGATAACTGTAGTCCAATGTCAGCTACATCCTCCCCCCACTTGAAAGTCTTTGGTCCCCGAGACAGGATACAATCTTGTTAAATTATCCATTGATTAGTACATCTAAAGATACGTAACTAATTATTCTATTAATCAGAATCAACAGTAGCAAACAACTGACTGAGGAATTTTCCAACAATAAACTATATACACCATCAGACAGAGTTATATCATTTTGATGACAGGCCAGTAATAAATTAGTGACCCACCCAGTAGTGTCACAAGGCGGAACAGGGTCATCCTCTACCAAAGGTTCTGTATAGGAGGCTGACACTTGGCTAGAACATTGAGCTGTAGAAATTAGTTCACCTCAGCTTTGTCCAATAATGTCATATGTTAGTCTCTTAGGAGGATAGATTTTCTGTCTAAGTCTTGAGCATGTGCTCTTTAACCACTTCAATACCAGGCACTCATCACCCTTCCCGCCCAGACCAATTTTCAGCTTTTGTATATAAGTACATTTTCTCCACTGATAGGCACTGATGTGGCTACATTGATGGGCACTGATGAGGGTACACTGACGGGCACTGATGAGGCAGTACAGATTGGCACTGATGAGGTAGCACTGATAAGGTGGCACTGATGATGAGGCACATATATGCGGCACTGATAAGCAGCACTGACGGGCACTGATAGGTGGCACTGGTGGGCACTGATAGGCACTGGTACATGGCACTGTATATAGTACTGTTAGGGATGGCACTGGAAGACATAACATATGGGCACAGTGCCATCCCTACAGTGCACTGTATACCTCTTACCTGGTGGTCTATTGTGGGCTCCCTGGTAGTGCCTGGGTGGCCTCCAGATTGTCTCCCTGGTGGTCCTGGGCAGCCTCCTCGTGGTGTCCCTGGGGGGGCTCTCTGGTGGTCCTGGGCAGGCTCCCTGGTGGTCCAGTGTGGCGATCCTGAGGGGGGCTGCACTGATAAATGTTCAGTGCAGACCCCCTGTTAGGAGAGCAGCCGATCGGCTCTCCGCTACTTAGGTCTGCAGACCTGAGTAGAGGAAAAGCCGATAAACGGCTCTTCCTGTTTACACTGTGACCAGCCATGATTGGTCACGGCTGATCACATGGTAAAAAGCTTCTGATGGAAGATGTTTACCTTGATCGGTAATGCGGTGGATCAGACTGACCCACTGCACCACCAATTGCCGCGATGCGCGCCTATTCTGACCCCAACTGTTGTAATAGTGACTTATCCCTTGCTGAGACCTCTGTGCCTGGCCTGTATAAGCAGATATAATCACCGCGGACAGTCTTTATCAGATAGCTTGAACTCACCAGGCACAGATGCTCCCATAATCATATATTTATTGCAAATAGCAAGTACAGCATAAAACAAATGTGGCAGATGGTTGAAAGATGGTATCTACAGGTCAAAACATGGTAATGTGTTCCCGGATGCTAGCAGATTGTGTGAGGCCTAGATATACGTGGCCATCTTCTTCCTCATGAGACCGAGAGAGGACACAGGAAGAGGAAGTAACATCACAGAGTGAACCAGGAAAAGGAAATTACCTCAGAAGATGGGAGGGAACACACTTAGAAAACAGACTAGGATAATGCAATATCCAAAACAACCACAAGATGGCAGTGTAATAACCAACTATATAAACATTACTATAACTACGCATAGCATTATGCTTACATGACAGTACATGTAACAGAACAGCGCCCCCGCGGGCGCGTGATCGCGGGTTATCCTGAGGACGTCAATAGACGCCCAGTCAGGATAATGAAGCCACCGCCCGGCCGTCATTTTTCAATAGGCCAGGCAGGAAGTGTTTAAAGGTTCAGGTTCACGATCCTTCCCTCAAAAACTACAACTGGGCTCTGGTTCTTCCAGACTTTCAAGACCAATATCTCCTCCTGCCTCATTGATGGGGGAACTGGAGCTTCTCCAAGACATTGTACCTCAGGGTTGTCGGTTGGTTCTAGTTTAACCCCTCCAGCCCCTTTCCCAGGGGAGTGTACAGGCCCTTCTGTCTCAAAAAGCTGATGTTCTACCCTTTTGGGTTGAGATGTTTCACTCCTGTCTTCCATTGGAGACTGAGAGACTCTGGTGGTATCCTCAAGTTGGGGAATTCATAACCAGCCAAGGGTTAGTTCTTCCTCATCACTCTCCTCTTCTTCAGCCTCCTGGGAGGTAGATTCAGGTGTCCGACAAATTCTAGATCTCAAGGTAGGGGAGTGGGATACAACAGAGCAAGGAGGTGGAGATACTCGAATAGTTCCGGATATGGGCAACAGGTGGTTTCTGATGCCATGTCTTGAGTGGACCCGTCTTCCATTCAGGGTGACTCTGGTAAACGGGAAGCCCTGGTAATCGTTTGCAGACAATGTATGTTTGAGAACACCATGGATTGGCCAACTTATGTTTTCCTGGCACCCCCAATAGCACCGGATCTCCTGGCTTCAAGTCTTGAATAGAGTTGAGCGAACACCTGGACGTTCGGGTTCTGCTGGTCCGTCCGAACTTCGGGACAAAGTCCGGGTCCGGGTCCGGACGGAACCCGAACGCTCGCACGGAAATCAATGGGGACCCGAACTTTTAGGCACAAAAATGGCTGTAGGAAAGTCCTGGAAAGCCCCAGAGGGCTGCAAAAGGAAGTAAAATGGGGGTAAGGGTAGGGCAAGTGTTTTTTTTTTTTTTGTATTGAGGCCTATTCAAAAAAACATGGTAGTGTTTTATGTGGGTTTATTGCAGCTGCTGTTGTGACCTATGTATCCCAATTGGTGTCATAGGAAGATTAAAAACGTTTGTATTTGAACAGCGCATTGCTAGTATCTACTGTGCCGTTATGTGATGAATGTTGGCCACCCAATGTATCAATAATTACTAATTTCTCCTTCTTCTATTACAATTTGATATTATTGCTGCTGTAGCCCATGTGCACAAGTGTGTTAGAGTATTGATGATAAAATAAAGTAATGATAACAATAATGATAATAATAATAGCAATGATGTTAAAATAAAATAATAGCAAATAATGTTAAAATAAATCACTGTAAATCACAGTTTTTGCCAGCTTTTTAATCTCTGTTGT
>BLSH010437367.1:1322638-1349170 GCA_018402905.1 Glandirana rugosa
TCCTTGAAACTAGAGTTCCACTCCCAAGTTCTGATCACAACTCGCTTGGGCCTGACATTGCAAGCCCAGGCATGGCTTGAAAGCCCACAGGCCCCGTGCCTGGGCCTGGGCCTGTAAAGTTTTTAGTAAGCCCAAGCCAGGCCCCAAGACGATAAAATGAGGTGCACAACTCTTCGACGTCCCGTCGGTTAGTTGTTCGCAAAGTGACCAAACGGGAATCTTCGGTAGTGTCGGTACGGATGATTACCGTACCGACACTAACCGGTCACGTAGTACACTGGGTCGGAGAAATATTCGACCTCAGTGTCACGACGTCAGTGGGACCGAACCCGAATGATTTTTGAAATGTCCGGGTCCGGGTCCGTGCCCCGGACACCCGAAAGTTCGGTACGGACCCGAACGTTACAGTCCGGGTTCGCTCAACACTAGTCTTGAACCCTCACCTTGAGATCAAAGTTCCTTTTGTTTCTCTGCTCTTTAGTGGTGGATGCTTCCTTGGCTTTCTCATAGGCAGTCTTCAAGCTTCTCCGAAATTCAATCGGCATATCCTCGATAAGAGGTCTGAGAAGTGTGATCCAAGGATGTTCCAAAAGCCAGATCCGCAGGCAAACAAGCCTCTCTCCTGAACATCAGTTGGTAAGGAGAGTACCCAGTGGAGTCATTCACTGTACTATTGTAAGCATGAACCACTGCAGCAATGTAGTCACCCCAATGTTGCTTCTTTTCCAAAGGTAGGGTTCCTAACATGTTCAATAGTGTACAAATGAAACATTCTGGTTGTGGATCTCCTTGGGGATGATAAGGTGTGGTTCTAGATTTTTGAATGCTCAAGAGTTCACACAGTCTTTTTGTCAATTTGCTCTCAAAATCCCAGCCTTGATCCGAATGCAAGCACTGAGGTAGGCCGTAATGGATGAAAAACTTCTCCACCAGAGTTTTAGCAAACAGGTGAAATGATCTGTCACAACCAAGACATTGCTTTGCACTCAGGTCAGGTTCTAGACACAAGAAATCAAAGCACACCAATTCCCTTGGCTCTGCATGTGGCCCATTGGGGCAAACCTACCAGGCAAAGCCTTTCTTTGGATTCACCGAATGCAGGAACGGTAGTAACTTTCAACTTCGGCCCTCATAGATGGCCAATAAAAGCGGTCTCTAACTAGCTTAAGGGTTCTATCTGGCCCCAAATGTCCATGGTCGTCATGAAGAGCGGTCAGCACTACCAGTCTGTGCTTTTCAGAAAGGAACAATTAATGAACACCTTCTGGTTCCTCAGATGGGCCTTTCCTGTATATGAACCGTTCCCATTCCCATGAACTACTTTTGAGCCATCAATGGAACTATTTAACAGCATCTGGGGGTCCCGAACTGCCAAAGTCTTCTTGACAAGGTTACGTAGTGGATCCTCATGCTGATCCCTTCTCAAGTCTTCCCTGGTCAGCTGAGGCAGTTCTTGACTGCGCACTTGAGTGAAGTCACAGTAGCACTGGGGCACTCCAGCAGGGGTGACTCCCATAGCTTCAGCCCCCATGGCCCCCTTATGGCGATGCTCTACTCCCTGGCACACCACATGCACTCCCTCAGGAGGCAAATGGACCCAGCTCTTCAGGCCAATGTCTGTGGCATACAGTCTTCAGGACAGGGCATCTGCATCTCAATTTCTTACTCCTGGCTGATACTTCAGGCTGAATTGAAACTCAGACAATGCGGCCAACCACCGATGTCCAGTGGCATCCAGTTTAGCAGTGGACAACAGGTAGGTCAAAGGATTGTTGTCCATTTTGACCACGAACGTAGCTCCATATAGGTAGTCTCGCAGCTTGTCTACTACTGCCCACTTGAGGGCCAAAAACTCAAACTTGTGCACAGGATAGTTCTTCTCAGGGGAAGTGAGACTCCGACTCACATATGCTATTGGACGAAGCTTCCCTTCTGATTTTTCATACAGAACTCCTCCTAGCCCATCTCGGCTATCATCCAAATGCAGCTCGTAAGGCTTTGAAGGGTCAGCGTAGGCCAAGACTGGTACTTCGGTGAGGCACTCCTTTAAACATCTAAAGTCCTTCTCACACTTCGGCATCCATTGATTCCAAACAGACTCACGTGGCTTTCTGGGTCCCAACTGTTTGGGCTCCCTTGAATTCTGCTTCTCCGGATCCTTGTTCACTTCCCTCTGCAACAGCTCATGGAAAGGTTTTGCAATCTGTGCAAAGTTCTTCACAAATCTCCTATAATAGAAACATAATCCTAGAAATGACCTCAGTTCTGTAACAGTACTTGGTCAAAGCCAAGAGGTAACAGCTTCCAGCTTTCTTGGATCCATGGCTATTCCATCAGCTGAGACCCCATGCCCCAAGTAGGTAACTGAAGTCTGGTAGAATTGACATTTCTCCAATGACAACTTCAGCCCCTCTACATGAAGTCTCTGGAAGGCTTTTTCGAGTCGTGCTAACGTTTTGCCAAAGACAATGATGTCTTCCAAGTACAGGAGCATCTCTATCAGGTTCATGTCACCCACCGTGTCCTCCATCAACTTCTGAAAGGTGGCTGGGGCCCCCGACAACCCCTGCGGCATGCACTGAACTCAAAGAATCCTAACGGGCTGATGAATGCCGTCTTTTCTCGGTCATCAGGATGCATAGGTATCTGGTAGTATCTACTCTTCAGATGCAATACACTGAACCATTTGGCTCCCGACAAACACTGCAAACACCTTCTATGTGGGGTGTGGTATACTGATTAGGAATAGTTCTTTGGTTAGGTGTTCTATAGTCAATACACATCCGAATGGACCCATATTTCTACCACAATGGGGGAGGCGTAAGGACTCCTGGATTCTTTAACCACCTCAATATGGGGCACTTTCACCCCATTCCTTCCCAGACCAATTTTTAGCTTTCAGTGCTCTCACACTTTGAATGACAATTACTTAGTCATGCTACATCACTACTGGGGTTTTTATTTTTTGCGATATAAATGAAAAAAGAGCGAAGAGTATGGAAAAAACAATATTTTCTACTTTCTGTTTTAAAAGAAATGCAATAAAATCTAATTTCGTTATAAATTTAGGCCAGAAAAGATTTTGCTACATGTCTTTGGTAATAAAAAATCCTGATAAGTGTATGATAATAGGTTTGTGTGAAGGTTGTAGAGTCTACAAGCTAGGCTACATATCAGTGAAAATTGATTAATCCTGATGTACTGATGGCATATCTCATTTCTTGAGGCCCTAAAATGTCAGGACAGTACAGATACCCCCCAAATTACCTCTTTTTGTAAAGATGACAGTCCAAGGTATTTAGTAAGAGGCATAGTACTTTTTTTGAAGTTACAATTTTTTTCCCACAATAGTTTGGAAAATGAAGAATTTTAATTTTTTTCCACAAAATTGTCATATTAACAAGATATTTCTTACAGTTACACCCCAAAATATATTCTGCTACTCCTCCTGAGTATGGCGATACCACATGTGTGGGACTTTTCCTGAGCCTGGCCACATACAGAGGCCCAATATGCAGGGAGCACCATCAGTTGTTCTAGTAGCATAAATTACACATTTGGTTTCCTGATTACCGATTACATTTTTGAAGGCCCTGGAGCACCAAAACAATGGAATTACCCACAAAATGACCCCATTTTGGAAAGAAAACACTCCAATGTATATTCTAGGAGACATAATGAGTCTTTTGAACATGTTATTTTTTTCTACAAGTTTTTGTAAAATGTGGAAAGAAAGTGAAAATGTATTTTTTTACACAAAGTTGTCAATTTATAAGATATTTCTAACACTTAGCATGTACATAGCAAAAATAACCCCCCAAAACACATTCTGCTATGCCTCTTGAGTATGGCGATGCCACATGTGTGAGACTTTTGCACAGCCTGGCCACATACAGAGACCCAACATGCAGGGAGCACCGTCAGGCATTCATAAATTACTGTATACACTCGCGTATAAGCCGTACTGAATATAAGCTGAGGCACCTAATTTTACCACAAAAAACTGGGAAAAGTTATTGACCCGAGTATAAGCCTAGGGTGGGAAATGCAGCAGCCAGAACACAGGGACAGGGAGGCAGAACACAGGGATTGTAGCCTAAACACAGGGAGTCAGCCATTACACAGGGATTGTAGCCAGAACACAGGGACTCAGCCATTACACAGGGATTTTAGCCAGAACACAGGGATTGTAGCCAGGACACAAGGAATGTAGCCAGAACACAGGGATTGTAGCCAGGACACAGGGACTCAGCCATTACACAGGGATTGTAGCCAGAACACAGGGACTCAGCCATTACACAGGGATTTTAGCCAGAACACAGACGAGATGAGTATAGTAGATTCACAATCTACAGAGCACGCTGCTTCTAAGAGCCGCTCTGTGCATGAAACTGTGACCTAATTACATTGGAATGCAGAAAATGCAGAGAGAGAAAGAGCTGCAGATCTTCACTGAGATCAGGAGGTGGGCGGGACTGAACAGCTAACACCCAAGCGTCCCGCCCATCTCCCGACATCAAGTTGAAAATCTGACACCTCTCTCAGCATTCTCTGCATTGCAATGTAATTAGGTCACAGTTTCATGCACAGAGCGGCTCTTAGAAGCAGCGCGCTCTGTGTAATGTGAATCTACTCATCACCCACAGACACTGACTCGAGTATAAGCCGAGGGGGGTCTTTTTCAGCACAAAAAATGTGCTGAAAAACTCGGCTTTTACTCGAGTATATACAGTACTCATTTAATTTCCTGAGTACCTATCACATTTTTGAAGGCCCTGGAGCACCAAGACAATGGAATTAGATGTGGCAGATGATCACGGACAGATGTGAGCCAGATGTGCGCAGATGATCACGGACAGATGTGTTAGATGATCACAGACAGATGTGTGCCAGATGTGCGCAGATGATTACAAACAGATTTGTGTGCAGATGAGCACAGACAGATGTGTGCCAGATGATCACAGACAGATGTGCGCCAGATGATCACAGAAAGATGTGCGCCAGATGTTCGCAGATGATCACGGACAGATTTGTGCCAGATGATCACAAACAGATGTGTGCCAGGTGGGCACAGATGATCACTGACAGATTTGTGCCATATGATCAGACAGATGTGCACCAGATGATCACAGATAGATGTGACAGATGTGCACCGATGATCACGGACAGATGTGCGCATATGATCACAAACAGATGTGCGCCAGATCACAGCGAGATGTGCGCCAGATGATCACGGATAGATGTGACAGATGTGCCAGAAGATCACGAACAGATTTGCACCAGATATGTGCCAATGATGACGGGCAGATGTGCGCATATGATCACTGACAGATGTGCGCCAGATGATCATGGAGAGATGTTCAGTGGGACAGATGCTTACATGGACAGATGTGGGACAGATGTTTACCGGGACAGATGTTTACTGGGACAGGTGTTGGTGTTTTCACTGTATGGGGACACTGTTTGGCGACACTAGCTGGGTGATCCGTGTGTAAAAAGCTGTAAAAAACAGCTCACAGAACCGCTCTCCTTCTCCTCACTGACTCTGTGAGGAGAAGCAGAGCCGGTTGCCTGGTTACATTACATGACAGCTGTGATTGGACACAGCCATCATGTGATCAGGAGGGCCAATCACAGAGCCCTCCTGCCGTGCATGTTGTCTGGTCTCTAGGGGACACGGGCACATTGGGATTGTGCCGCTGTGCGTGCATGTGCCCACGCAATCCCGCTGTTGTTGTGGCATCCCCCAGGCTGTATACACCACATGATGGCCGTGATTGGACACAGCCATTATGTGATCAAGAGGGCAAATGACAGATCCCTCCTGCCGATCTGAGATGCGGCGTGTCCGGCTGACACAAGCAGATCGGGATCCCACCCCTTCTGAAGGACATTCAGGAACGTCCACTCAGAAGGAGGAAGCATACACTAGGACGTATATATGCAGTGGCCGGGTGGGAGGTGGTTAATGGCTCCAGACTTTTTCAACTCGGCCAGCTGCTCCCTGAGGTCTTCAAGATCACTCAACGGGATCTGCCAAGCTCTCTCTCAAAAAGGTCGGTCTTCGCTCAAATTCAGTGTTGGGCACTTTTGGCACAGCCCACATCAAAATCATTCTTAGAGAACATCTTTTCCCACCTGGCTAGCTGAGCTCTAACCCTTTCTTCCCATCTGGTAGACAAAGTGGGACACTGGATGGGAGGCTCTCATCCCAGATCCTCATCTCATCTCATCTCCTCCCAGATCCTTGCCTTCCACCATCCCCCCTGGGTGCAAAGCTGATCACAGATCATGTTAAAGGGCCAATCACAGTGGCCATGTACCATGTGATCAGCTGATCACATGTAATCGGACTTGCTGGTTATTGACAGTCTTTCTGTCCCACACTGTGTCTGTGTGAGGAAAGGAGAGCCGTTAACTGGCAAGACTGTCAGGACATTGTTTACACTGATAATTAGGGCAGCCAGCAGTGCTGCCTATCAGTGCCTATCAGTGCCACCTATCAGTGCTGACTATTAATGCCACCTATCTGTGCTCATCAATGCCACCTATCAGTGCCCATCAGGGCCGCCTATCAGTGCCACCTATCAGTGCTCATCCATGCCGCCTATCAGTGCTGCCCATCAATGCCACCTATCAGTGCTGCCTATCAGTGCCTCCTCAGCAGGACTCTGAGCTGACAGTTCTCTCTCATACAGCCTCACACGGATGGGAGAGGAGAGCCAATATGCTCCTTCTCCTCCCACCCCTCTCCTCCTGATAATCAAGTTCAGCTGCTTAGCTTAACACTTCCTGAGGTGCACACAGAAGGACAGGGGCGGGAGGAGAAGGAGCAGATTGGCTCTCTCCTCTCCCATTCATGCAAAGGGAGAGGGAACTGTCAGTGCAGGCTCTGGGCTGTATGAGAGAGATGCTCTCAGCTCAGAGCCCTGCGGCCAGCAACCCCGCTGGGCCCCCCCACAGTGGTGGAACGCCTTTGTGACCCTGGTAGTTATGCCACTGCCACAACCTCCTGCTCTGGGATGGTGGGCCAACAAGCCCAGATCGTGGGTTGCTGACCCGCCATCACAGAGCATCAGTGTTGTGGGTGGTGAAGCC
The DNA here is from genome assembly GCA_018402905.1 of Glandirana rugosa. Classification (NCBI taxonomy): domain Eukaryota; kingdom Metazoa; phylum Chordata; class Amphibia; order Anura; family Ranidae; genus Glandirana; species Glandirana rugosa. The sequence goes on from BLSH010437367.1 coordinate 1,329,737, forward strand.
AACGGTAGAGGAAGCAAACAGCTGTGGTGGGAGCAGAGCTGAAGCTGAAGCTGCTTGCTTCATCCTGAATAGAGTTGAGCGAACCTCTGGAAGTTCGGGTTCTGCAGGTTCGGCTGAACTTCGGGACAAAGTCCAAGTTCGGGTCCGGACTTGACCCGAACTTTAACCTGGACCCCGAACCCCATTGAAATCAATGGGGACCCGAAGTTTTAGGCACAAAAAGGGCTGTAACAAAGTCCTGGAAAGTCCTAGAGGTCTGCAAAAGGAAGGAAAATGGGGGTAAGAGTTGGACAAGTGTCCTACAAAGAAATGGGGATAGGAAAATAACTTAAAATCATTTTTAAACTAAAATCACATAAAAAAATCAAAAATGGAGGTGGGTGTGGAGTTGGAGGTTGAGGAGGTGGTGAAAGTGGCAGTGGAGGAGATAGCCAACACTGTTTTTTTATTTTTGTGCAAGAAATCATCTCCAAGTTGTACAGGGAAAGTTTCCAGCTGTTGCTTTAAGGGAAAGATTATTGTTCTAAATTCATCTCCAAGTTGTACAGGGAAAGGTTCCAGCTGTTGCTTTAAGGGAAAGATTATTGTTCTAAAATCATCTCCAAGTTGTATAGGCAAAGTTTATTCTAGCCGCATAGAGCCATATTAGTGTTGTAAAATCATCTCCAAGCTCCATTCACTAAGTGTATTGTAGCCGCATAGAGCCATATTAGTGCTGTAAAATCATGTCCAAGCTCCATTCACTAAGTGTATTCTAGCCGCATAGGAGATTAAGCGGAGGGCATTTCTAAGCCCCTGACTGGTCAGGCGGCTATACGAGGTCACCGAGCGGGTGATCGCCAGGCTCCAGGTCAAGGGGACCGGGGGGATGGGGAGGGGTCCAGTGCAAGTTCACCATACATATTTTTCTGTAAAGGTGAACTTACCCTTTAAGTTTGGCTTCAGTAAAGTTTTGGCAAATTTCACCAAACCCTTGAAGAACTGAACCTGAGCAGATTCACTCATTACCACTGATGTTTATCTCACTGTGTATAGCAGAAGATCAGGAAAATTAGTTTTTATTGCGCAGCATGTCTTCAGATCAATAGACGTCACTATGCCTCAGAACAACACTCCAGCCAGTAATCGAAGACTCACATTGTGAAAATGACAAGTTGTAGCTGTAAACTTCCAGAAATGGGTGTGCAACACAAGCGCCCATTGTGAAGGGAAGTGGATTAATGGTAGTCATCTAACTAAGCAATTTGCCACTTGTTCACAAGACCTAACATGGGGATTGAATCAATCAGCCTTTATCAGGAGATGATTCAGCTCATTAGGAAAAGAACATTATGTCACCATTCTGTACAAATATGATCGGCTTCCAAAATTAATCAATTGGAAGTCGATAAAATATTAAAGAAAAAGCGAGCTTGTGTGAGCGTAGAGGAACTTGTTTGCAATACTCTCATTGAAGTAAACCTTTCAGCTGTTTTTCTTGCCCAGTTGCTCACTCAGGCCAGTGAAGGAAAACAATCCTCAATTCGTTAACTAGTTTAGGACACTGGATGTGCACATCCCAAAAAAAAAACCTTAACATAGCACAGAGGACATGTGTAGTGTGTATAGTCTTTCTGTCCTGCTTCTGAGACACTACTCTTTGGTAATCCTTGCCTCTGGTTAGCAAAGCTAGGAGCTGCTGTGGACATATAGAAGCTTAAGCAACTGCTGCTATAAAATAAGAACCCTCTAAATCAGTGTATCAACACCATTCAGTGCCAAATAGATGGATACAATATAACATTATTACATTTCTATCTATTCAGTTTCATTAACAGATGCAGATCAAAAGGGATGAGCTTCAATCGGCAGATGATGTCACTTAAAGCGTTACTAAACCCAGGACCCTGCATTCACAATATCTGATCTCCCACAGTACACAGAACATAGAAATGCAATTATTTTAGTAAATATAAACTGCTAAATACCTTTTTTCATCAGCAGTATATAGCAGTCTTGTGCCTTCTATAGTTAACGCTTGTAGGAGGAGTTTTCATTCTACTCTGACCGTCCTATCAGGCTGCAGGACCCCTGACTCTCTGTCTGGACAGCGCTGATTGGTCCTGTGCCGATCACATGCAGCCTCCAGGTCCAACATAAGTGGGGATGGGTACCTGTTAAAAACAGGTACCCCCCCCCCCCCCGAACGGTGCCAAATGTGACACCAGAGGGGGTCGGAGACAGATAAGCGGAGCTTCCACTTTTGGGTGGAACTTCGCTTTAACATCTATTGTGACTATTTTGTACACTCTATAACAGCCCTCAAAATTTCCACTCACCTGCTCGCATTTGGCGAGTGAAAATTAGTGGAGGGCGAGTGTGGAGCAGGGGCGACTGGGCTGACAGTTTCCTGGCTGATTGCGACCATCAGAGCAGCTTGGAGGGTGGGGTCCCTGCCCCCTGGGCCACTTTGATGTCCTGTAAAAAAGCTGCTAGAAGCGATCAGCCAGGAAACTGTCATGAGGATCTGGCGGCTGGATCACACAGAGCATGGATGTCCTGCTAAGACACATCTAGTATATGAATAGCCACACTGTCAAACAAATAATATACTGAACTTATGGGCAAAGATATGTTGCACTGATGGGCAAGGATATGCTGCACTTGTGGGCAATTATAAGGATGCACTGATGGGTACTGAAAAGGCTGCACTGATAGGCACTGATGAGCCTGCACTGATGGGCACTAATGGGGCTGCACTGATGGGCACTGATAGGCTGCACTGATGGGCACTGATGAGGCTGCACTGATGGGTAGTGATATGCTTTATGTTAATATTGTTAAAATTGTTGTTAATATTTATTTTTGGAACTTAATTCTATACTAAACATTTAACAGTGTAATTTCATGAGATAATTTACGAGGGCATGTTTAGGGGCAGACTTAGGGGCTGGACATAGTAGAGGTTGGGTGGGGTAACTGGTGGCGAGTAATAAGGCCAGGTTAGTGACTCAGGACTTGAAATTTTGAGCCCTGCACTATAACATTTGTGTAGCAAAGTTCTATTATTTGCATTTACACTATGCAATATTGTATAAGACCAGCAGGTGGCACAAGTAGACAGTTTAAACAATTTGAATATTGGAAATGAACTTTTTGTCAGTTTTGCCACTGGGTACCACTGAGATCACTTAGCAACGTCCGTCTGTCTTTGATATGGAAATATCGTCTACCCTCATTCTAGGGAAAAGATTACTCTGTATGGGAGAATTAGGCGAAGTTTCTAGTTTTAAAGGAAAACTATACTATATTTTTAGTCAGCACATATTTTGAGATCTTATAGCAATGTTACCTTGAAAGTAATATTTGATGTTAGGTTTACATTTACATGTTTGTTTTCTATGTTTGTTCCTCTGAACGCTGCTTTCAGTCCATAGAGCAGACACCTCTATGTTCCTATTTGTCTCATTAGATCATATTCACTGCGCGCTGGGATTCACCAGACCCAGAACGCAGATAGCAACTGCAACTCCCTAACTGGGCTTCTGGTCCACCTCTTTCTGCTTTCCTTCCCTTCCCACTGGTGGTTGATGCTGCTTGTCACCCTGGGGCAGTGTTGCCAAAATTCCAGATTTAAATTTACTCAGTCTCTCTCCATGCCAGGTGGTCCCTTCAGTCCACTCCAGTACTAACAGCATTGACAGTCCCGCTCCCGGCTTGCCTTGCTCCTATCCCGCAGACCTGCAAACGAGGCTCCGCTAAGCTCCATTGCATCATGACATCATATGACACGCTCAGGCACCGCCTCCGCCAGACCTGCCTCCCGCCGGCGCCACCCGAACACTCTGTAGCAGCCACAGCCATATTTTTTACTGGCAATCTTTTCCTGTCACTACCATTTACTGGCAGGAGAAAAAGTGTCCGTTTTTTACTGACTGCCAGTAAAAATATTGACATTTGAAAGGGGGAGGAAAATTAAGGTTACCATCTCCTGGGTATTCATAGTTCTGCCCCTTTTTGGTAGCCTATAAATACAAGGGGAGATAATCTTTGAAGTGCTTGTCATTCCTCATGGAAACTGGATGGAAGCCGCGTTGCAAGATGTGATCCTGCTAGGAACACATGAGTTCCCTTTTTCAGTTGTCTAGTTGGGGAACCAGAATATAGACCTCATAGAGGAGACTGACCCTTGTTTAGAGATATGAAATTGGCAGCTTAAGTTAGAATGAACTGGGACTGTGTTGGCAATGAAGTGTGAAAGACTGTGTTCTGTTAACTCTGTACTTGCAAGCAACTGCAGTAAATGTTCATAAAGTTCTTAAGTGCCTGGTCTGAAGTTCCTACAAAAAGGGGTGCATGTAAGGCAGGTGTATCAAATGAACATGGCTTACATCAGAGGATGAGCACTACTAAAGGTTTACAAGTGGAGAAAGCCACAAGTTGAAGATCTGATTGTCGTTGCCACGAGTAACCAGTAGTTACCATACCTAGGACCGGACCTGCGTCACGGAGCCCCTATGTCATTGGTAAAAACATGCAAGAGGATCCTCGAGAGTGTAGAACCTCAGTAAGTGCTGGCTTAATTCTAGTAGCATGTCACTGGGCGTGAAGTGACATCAAAGCTGGGCTGGAGAGCGGGGTACAGGCTCTGTGACATCCCCTGAAAAGTGCTGCACTATGGAAGGAAGGTTGTGTACAGTCAAGTGTAATGTTTGTTGTGCTAGGGACTCGTTAATGACTGGAATAGTACCACTGGATTGGCGTAGGGCCAACGTGGTGCCCATATTTAAAAAGATTCAAAGTCTTTACCGAGTAACTATGGACCTGTTAGTTTAACTTCTATAGTCGGGAAGATACTGGAGAGTTAAATAGAAGACCACATAGATGAGTTCTTGTTGGAAAAAAATATTTTAACCACTTAAGGACCGAGCCTCTTTTTGGAGTTCAGTGTTTACAAGTTAAAACCATTTTTTTTTTGCTATAAAATTACTTAGAACCCCCAAACATTATATATACTTTTTTAAAACACCCTAGAGAATAAAATGGCGGTCATTACAAAACTTTATGTCACACCGTATTTGCGCAGCGGTCTTACAAGCGCGTTTTTGTTTTTTAAAGAATCACTTTTTTGAGTTAAAAAATAAGACAACAGTAAAGTTAGCCCGATTTGTTTCCATTTTGTGAAAGATAGTGTAAAATTGTAAATTAAATTGAGTAAATTGATACCCAACATGTCATGCTTCAAAATTGCACCCGCTCGCGGAATGGTGACAAACTTTGGAACTTAAATTGGCGACGTTTAAAAATGTCTGCAGGTTTTGACTTACAGACAAGGTCTAGTGCTAGAATTATTGCTCTCGCTCTAACAATCGCAGCGATACCTCACATGTGTGGTTTGAACACCGTTTTCACATGCGGGCGGGACTTACGTATGCGGGGCGCTTTACTTTTTTTTTTTTTCAATTATTTATTTTCCTTTTTATTTTTACTCTGTCCTTTAAAAAAAAAATCTGGGCCACTTTTATTCCTATTACAAGAAATGTAAACATTCCTTGTAATAGAAGAAAGCATGCCAGGACCTCCTAAATATGAGATCTGGGGTCAAAAAGACCTCACATGTCATGTTTACACTAACATGCAATAAACGAAAAAGAAAAATGATGAAATGCCATTTGAAAAAAAAATAATATTTTTTCTCCTTTAAGAGCTATCAGCGGAAGTGATGTTTGACGTCGCTTCTGCCCTGCAATGCTATGGAGCCGATTGGGGGCATGGTCCGCTCACTCGCCTCTCAGGCGTGGATGGAACAGGATGCGATCATCTCTGCTGCTACCGGCGGGTCCAGTAAGCTGCAGAGATGGCAGAAAAGTGGCGGAAGGGGGGGCACCTCTCCCCCGCCACCGATAAAAGTGATTTTGCCGCGACAGACAGTATGGATTTATGAAAGACAGAAGTTGTCAAACAAACCTGATTTCTTTTTATGAGGAGGTAAGTAAAACCTTGGACAGAGGGGTGGCTGTGGACGTGATATACTTGTATTTTGCAACACAGTTCCTCACACACGGCTAATGTGTCAACTCTACACGCTTGGAAAGATCAGTTTGTAAATGGATAGAAACATGGCTAAAAGACAGTTATAAGGTTATCAGTGGTCAGTGGTGGCTTTTTTTTTTTGGGGGGGGGGGTGGCAAACACCCCCCCGAGGGACACCTCTCCCCCACTGTTTATACACTCCTTCCTCCAGCACATACACTTGCTGACCGTTACTCTTCTCCTTCAATCCTCCATCACATACACTTGCTGACTGTTACTCTTCTCCTTCCTCTCTCCTGCACACTACTTGCTGTTACAGGCCTGAAAGGCAATTTATCAGACCTCCATGACACTTCCTCTTCCACCGCAGCTAGCACATGATGAGGCCTGCTCTTACTACTAGCAGGACCTCCGGACCACCTGTTGGGGGCAAGGGTCACAGGCTCCCAGTTGTGAAGCCATGGACCCTCAATTGCATTGCTAATTATGTTGCTGCTAGCTGGGCACTGGATGAACTACAACTCCCAGCCCATCCATCTTCCAGGCTTGTCCGGTCTGCCTCACTGTCCAGTGGCCCTCCTTCCCCTGCTTGGCTTCTCTGACCTCTACAGACTGTCCGCTGTCCTCTCCCAGCCTGCTCCAGCCTTCTCATCCAACTCCCAGGGGCTGCCACTCACCGATACCAGTGGATCCTTTAAAGAGCCTTTAATGTAGCCTTTCTGCTGCTCTTCTGCTCCCTTGTGCTACTCCAGGATGACAACTCCTCTCCTAGCTGCACCCGAGCCTCCAGGGCTCAAGGTCACCCCCCCCAGACTGGGGGCTCCCTCCCGGGTGAGGTCTTCACAGCACCTCTGCTACATTCTCCACTCTTCCACATGAACTCTCCTCCCCCCTGCTGGGCAGATCACTGTATTTAAGGAGGCCAGCCCCCAGCCAATCCAGGTTGGGGATTGGTCAGGGCTCCTTAACATACATCGAAAATGACACCTCCTCATCCATCCCCTTTTCTAGAGTCTTTCAGCATCAAAGGGGAGAAGTATCCAAGGGGTGTTCCTTCCTGCAATCTCCAGCCCTCCCCAGCCCAGATCAAAACAATCAGGCCTGCACTCACTGTCAGGCCTGACTAGATTTTACCTCTCCTAACAAAAACTCACTACAAAAACGCACCTATCACTATGGGGTGCTACATTTATAAAATATATCGAGTCTGGGATTAAAAGTACCATTTCAGTGTTTGCAGTTGACACAAAGCTATGCAGTGGAATAACGTCCTTACAGGATGTCTCCAACATACAAGCCGACCTCAATGCACTGTCTAATTGGGCGAATATGTGGCAAATGAGGTTTAATGTAGATAAATGTAAAGTAATGCACTTGGGGGCTAAGAATATGCATGCATCGTACATACTAGGGGGGAGTACAACTGGGGGAATCTATAGTGGAGAAGGACCTGGGGGTTTTGGTAGATCATAATATTAATAATGGCATGCAATGCCAAGCTGCGGTTTCCAAAGCGAGTAAAATCCTTTCTTGTATTAAGAGGGGTATGGACTCCAGAGAGAGAGAGAGAGAGATAATTTTGCCGCTGTACAAATCATTAGTAAGACCTCATTTGGAATATGCAGTTCAGTTTTTGGCACCAGTTCTCAAAAAGTATATCTGGAAACTCTTTACTTCTAGAGGAAAAAATATTTCACCTCCAAATACAGAAAGGTTTCTTTACAGTTAGAGCTGTGAAAATGTGGAATAGACTCCCTCCAGAGGTGGTTCTCGCCAGCACAGTATATTGCTTTAAAAAAATGCCTGGATTCTTTCCTTAATGTATATAACAGGCTACTAACATTTATAGGTAAAGTTGATCCAGGGAAAATCTGATTGCCTCTCAGGGGATCAGGGAGGATTTTTTTCCCCCGCTATAGCAAAATGGATCATGCTTTGCTGGGTTTTTTTTTTTTTTGCCTTCCTCTGGATGAACTGTAGGTGAAGGATTGTGTATATGGGATTGTATGGTTATATATATTTTTTCTTTTTTTTTTGGTTAAACTAGATGGACTTGAGTCTTTTTTCATTCTGACTAACTATGTAACTCCCACAGGAGCCACTGGTGAATATGGGTATCTCCCACCCTGCACAGCCAGGCACATGAATTTTCCGCTCTCTCTGAGGCAAGAAGCAGTCCTTGTGGCTTTGTTTTGTTTTTTTAATTTAGGGGATTAAACTTGGATGGGGTAAAGGGTTATTATAGGATGCCCATTTGATCAGCAAAGAAACTCTTCAGGGACATAACTATGTACATCCAATATATACACTTCTCCTCTTCTGCTCCAGCACAGACTTGATTGCAGAACTACATCTCCCAGGACCAGCTAGCACTGACTGTTTGATCCAACACAGTCTCAGTTGGATCCATGCGAAAGCCCTTTGCAGGCAGGGGCCACAGGCCCCTTTGGTTATGTAGCAAAAATAGAGGTCTTTGGTGCTAGCTGTCCTATTCCTGTGGCTATTGCTCCCAGTACCACCTCTTCAGGCACTGCCAGCCTGCATTTCACTGATCCTCTTGGCCACTTCTCCACAGTCCTCCCAGACTGACTCTGCATCCATCTCAGACTGCTTGCACCCAGTCCCTTCAGGTATGCCTCTCAGTCCTCTGACTGCAACACTTACCAGCCCTCTTGGCTGTCTCTCTCCCTGGAGATTTGCCTGGCAGTGTCCTCCTGCTCTCCTTGCTCCCATGCCTCCTGGTCAGGATCCCCCTGTGTGTGTTGAAGAGGGGTCTCTTCCGCACCTGAGCCCAGGCCTGAGCCCCCCCAGACTGGGGAGCTATTCTCAAAAGCCCCTGACAGTCTAACACTCCATCTCCATCTTACACCTGAACTTCACTGCCCCAGCTGGGCTGACCCAGAGTATTTGAGGAGGTCTGCCCCCTGCCAACTCACCTGTTGGGGATTGGTCAGGGCCCTCAGAATACTCCGGCAGCTCCTCCTAGACCCCCTCCCAACTGCTTCTGAAATCTTCTCCAAGTTTCCAGCAAGCAGGAAGGAGTCACCAGAGAAACTGCTGCTGAGTCATCCAGACTACCTGAGTCACTCAAACCCTGACTGAGAAAAACACACTTGCTTGGCTGCCAGCCAAGCCTGAATTGTAACTACACTAACAAAAATTCCTATCCTTAGCACTCTAGTCATGCTAGGGGGTACTATACATCGCTGTGAAGTGTATGAGGCTTCTAAATCCTGCCACTGAAATCTGATGGCTGCATCTAAACTGCCATGTAAAGAAGGCTTGAAAGAGACGCTCCAGTCTCCCACCAAAAATACAATAGCTGCTGACTTTTAATATACGGACACTTAACTGCCCCTGGATCCAGCGATGTCCTCACCCGAGCTGATTCTTTAACCACTTCAATACCAGGCACTTTCTCCCCTTCCTGCCCAGACCAATTTTCAGCTTTCAGCGCTGTCACATTTTGAATGATGATTGCGTGTTTGCGCAACGCTGTACCCAAACAAAAGCTGTATAATTTTTTTCCCACAAATAGAGCTTTCTTTTGGTGATATTTGATTACCTCTAGGGTATTTAATTTTTGCACTACAAATAAAAAAAGACAGACATTTTTTTAAAAAAAAACATTTTTTTCATTGTTTCTGTCACAAAACATTGTAAATAAGTACATTTTCTCCTTCACTGGTGGGCGCTGATTAGGCTGCACTGATGAGGCAGTACTGGTTATCACTGATGAGGTGACACTGATGGGCACTGATGATGAGGCACTTATATGCAGCACTGATAGGCGGCACTGATAAGCTGCACTGACGGGCACCTATAGGTGGCACTGATATGCAGCACTGATGGGCACTGATAAGCGGCACTCATAGGCAGCACTGATGGGCACTGATAGGCTGCACTGGGCACTGATGGGCACTGATAGGTGGCACTAATGGGCTCTGATAGGTGGCACTGGTGGGCACTGATAGGTGGCACTGGTGGGCACTCATAGGCAGCACTGATAGAGGGCACTGTTATGCGGCATTGATAAGAAGGCACTGGCAGGCATCACAGATGGGCACAGTGTCATCCCTATAGTATGGTGTGTGCCCCTTACCTAGTGGTCTTGGGTGGGCTCCCTGGTGGTCCCTGAGTGAGCTCCCTGGTGGTTTCTGAGCAGGCTCCCTGGTGGCACTGGCTGACGGTCCTCGGGGGGGCTGCACTGATAAACAATCAATGCAGACTCCCCCGTCAGGAGGGCCACAGATCGGCTCTCCTCTACACGCGTCTGCAGACGCGAGTAGAGGAAAAGCCGATACACGGCTCTTCCTGTTTACATTGTGATTAACCGTGATTGGTCACAGCTGATCACATGGTAAAAAGCTTCCGATGGAGGCTCTTTACCGAAATCGGCAATGCGGTGTGTCAGACTGACACACCGCATCACCGATCACCGGTCCGGATAATTGACCTGAACGGGCGGGAAGTGGTTTATCAGCTTCAGGTCCAGGTGCCACCATCTTGATTAAGGGAAACCGGCAGTGAAGCCTTGCGTCTTCCAACTGTGCATTCACATTTTTTTCTACTAGGTTAACCACTCGGGCACATTCACCCACTTCCTGCCCAGGCTAATGTTAAGCTTTCAGGGCTGGAGCACTATGAATGACAACAGTGTACCCAAATTAAATTTTTATCATTTTTTTGAGGCAGATACATATTTCTTTAGGTGGTATTTAATCACTACTGGGGTTTACTTTTTTTGCTAAACAGACAAAGGACTGCCAATAGCAATGCAACTGTACATGGGGCAAGCTGTGATTGGATACAGCTGATCACATGGAAAAGGGTCGCTGTGATTGGCCCTTTGCCCTGATCTGTGATCAGCTGTGTCCAAAGGACACAGAGGTCACAGAGCACACCTTGATGAGCACCCCAAGGACTGTCCATGGATGTCCTTCCAGATCTGGAGAGCCATGCTGCAGCCGTCTTTTGGCTATAGTGTGGTTGGGAACTGGTTAATTACTGTATCATCAGCTCCATCTAATGGACAAAATGTTATATAATTTCTCATCCACATATAACTATACGCAGATTTTTTTTTTTTTTTGGTTTGGATACAATGGAGAGGAATTAGAACACCTTTCAGGTTTTTATTTCTTTATATTATTTAGAAAATGCCAAATTTTGGGTTGTCCCCAGAACTGGTATAGTGGGGATATTTTCTAATGGGGACACTAGTTCCGTTGAACCTACTGACAGCAGGGGATCCCTCACATTAGAGGGATTTTCTCTCAGTTCCTGTTTTGGTTATGGGACAGGAAGTGAAAGGAAATCTCCCAAATGGGACACAGATGGCGAAAATAAACCTTACAGGTGTTATAACACTTTTTTACCAACTTGAAAAAAAGTTTTGCCTTTAGTTTCATGTTAATGTATTTCAGAAAACAGAACTACATTTTGACCACTAGATAAAGCGGATGATACAGGAATGATTCTATTAGAAAAAAAAAGTGAAGTTTCGTTCAGCTTGCAGAAATGTTTCTGACATTACTAATTCCTAAATGTGAACCTAGACTTAAAGTGATACAAAACCATATTCTTATTCTCCAAAAATAATCCACACACCTCTACTACTTGATAGCTCTATAGTCCATGTTTTCATGAAATTGTTTCCTACCGTCTTTTTTCTGTAATGTCCCTCTCGCTTCTATTTGGAACGATGAGTGTATGTTAGTTGTGGTTATGTGCACACTACAAATCCCATAATCCCTAGCCAACCTTGGGAGCAAGCAAGATAGGTTGGCTACATTCTTACATACAGTGGGACCATGGAGGACAAACATAGGCACACTCTAATAGTAAGTCTATTCACAGCAGCAAAAAAAAAAGAAAGTAATTTGGAGGTTTGGAGGAGGCTGAAAGCACCTTTTGAGTAAGGAATATTTACTGGAATATATTTTTTATTAAACCAAAGTTATTGTTATATTAGGCTATATACAGTTGTGCTGAAAAGTTTGCATACCCTTAGAGAATTGGTAATATACCGTATGTACCATTTTTAAAGAAAACATGAGTGAGCAGCAAAACACATTTCTTTTATTTCGTATGGGATTCATATTCAACTGTATGTTATAACAGAATGGCACAATCATAAAACTAAACATGGTAACAAGCAGTGGCGGCTGGTGCTCACTATTTTTGGTGGGGCACAACAACACTCCCCCTTCCGGGAGATGGATGGCGGGTCACCCTCCAGCAAGCATTCACCACCCCCCGTGGGAGACACAGGTGGCAGCGATCTGTCACCAAAGCCCCACCCCCCCGCAGGAGACATGCGGTGGCGGCGATCACCCCCACCCTGCCGCGGGAGACAAACAACGGCGGTCACCCCAGAGGCTGCCTTACCTTGTGAGGCATGGCGTGACAGAGGTAGGGAGAGGGAAAAGCCGGGACCGCTCTGGCGAGCACACATTCTCCTTCTGGCCAAATAGCAAGAAGTGAGTCCTGAGACACGATTGGCCAGGGAGTCCTAATACTCCCTGGCCAATAGGAGCTATCTGATTGGCCTGGAGTAAAATGAGGCAGAATAGCGAAAATTAATTTGCTAGTGTTACACAACAGGGTGGGCCACACTGTGCCCCAAGCCCACCCTGTTTTGAAGCCCATTAGAGCCTCTGGCTCTAATCACGTGCTTCAAAAAAATACACCCCTGCCATTGGAATCAATAGCCTGGCATCCCTGCATGTAGATCAGGGGGCCGGATGCATGGATGGGGAGGCGGCACCCCTGTGCCCCTTATGGAGCAGCTGTGACTGGCAACAAGTAAACAAATGAAATGACTCCTGTTTAGAGTTGAGCGAACCCGAACTGTAAAGTTCGGGTCCGTACAGAACTTTTGGGTGTCCGGGACCTGGACCCGAACCCGGACTTTTCAAAAAAAGTCCGGGTTCGGGTCTGGGGTTCTGGTAATTTGATAAAAGTTTTGAAAATTGCTGTAACAAAGTCCTGGAAAGTCCTAGAGGTCTGCAAAAGTAAGGAAAATGGAGTTAAGGGTCGGACAAGTGCCCTGCAAAGAAATGGGGACAGGGAAATAACTTAACCACTTCAGCCCCGGAAGGATTTCACACTTTAGGACCGGAGCCCTTTTTGCGATTCGGCACTGCGTCGCTTTAACTGACAATTGCGCGGTCGTGCGACGTTGTACCCAAACAAAATTTGCGTCCTTTTTTTCCCACAAATAGAGCTTTCTTTTGGTGGTATTTGATCCCCTCTGCGTCATTTCTGATTGCCGCTATAAACAAAAGAAGAGCGACAATTTTGCAAAAAAAAAACAAATTTCTTACTTTTTGCTAAAATACAAATCCAAAAAAAAAAATTATAAAAAACATTTTTTTCATCGGTTTTGGTCGATTTATATTCTTCCTCATATTTGTGATAAAAAAAAATCGCAATCGCGTTTACTGATTGGTTTGCGCAAAAGTGGTTGCGTTTACGGATGATGAGAATTAATTTCTGGGGTTTTTATTTTTTTTTTATGCATGCCCTTCGTTCTTAATACTGTGCATTGCCCCCTTTAGAATCAATGACAGCGTGCAGTCTTTTGTAATAGTTGTCTATGAGACCCTGAATTCTTGCAGATGGTATAGCTGCCCATTCATCTTGGCAAAATACCTCCAGGTCATGCAAAGTCTCTGGTCATCTTGCATGAACTGCATGTTTGAGATCTCCCCAGAGTGGCTTGATGATATTAAAGTGTTACTAAACCCACAACAGTAAAATCAGTCTGTATATGCAGCATAGCATGCTTGTTATACTCACTGTGGAACTTAAGGGGTTAATCCTCTGCATCGTGTAAAAAGGCTGTTTTATCCTGTATGCCATAAATCCTTGTGCACTGTCAATCTGGGCAAGTCCATATAATACACAGCAGGGTGGTAAAGCTGCACATGCTCAGTGTGGTCTCTTATGCTGCATAGAACATTTCCTGTTTCAGTTGAATTGTTCAGGTCACATGATATTGACATCACACATGTGGGCGTGCATACAGGCTGTATTGGAAATCTCCTCCTATTTGAACACACAGCTATGGACAAACTGTGCAGGTTATCAGGAAACCATGGTATACAGATCATCCCAAAAGGTATATAGTGGCAGTATTTTAACTCCCGTAGCGGTATTCCCGAGCGTGACTGGTGGTTTTTTACATGCTAGGAGCGGTATCCCCGAGTCACGCTCGGGGTAGATGTGCAGAGCCTGCAGCGGGGTTCCTTACCTTCTCCTGGCGATCCAGCGATGATCTCCCATTGCTGTGATCGCCGCCGGGATCCCCGTCGCGCCGTCTGTCGCTCTGGTGACTTCCTAGTTCCGTTCCCTGCAGCAGCAATGGTGCATGGGAGCGGAGCTGGGAGGGAAATTCAAATGTTGTACAAACACAAACACATAAAAAGGAGGTGATACAATGTAATCTGAGAGGAGTATCAGACACAGTGCCTTTTCAGTGCCCCTTGCCATTGTCATTTGTGACAAATAAAAGCCTTTGAAAATGGCATCAAAAAAGCGCTGTCCTACAAATGCGCTTTTGGATCAGCTGAGCTGAAAGTGAAATCTCACTTTTTAATTTTTAATATTTTAGCTGGACATTCTAAAAGTTTTATTTATTTTATTTGCATTTTTTCCCAATTTTTAATGTTTTTTATTTTTTTTTAAATTTATATATTCGCAAAAAAAAAACAATGATAGCTTGAGGACCCTTGCAATTTCTTTGTTTGACAAATTTCATTATTTTTCATTGCATTATTGAATAAAATTATATTATTGATTAGATTATAATTCATGCATTTGTGTTTCAAATTTATCACATGTGGAATGTATATTAGAGTCTTGTTTTGGTCAGGTTTAAGTAAGTAATTACTAAGAATTGCAGGCCTATAATACATACCACCAAATTTCCATGCAAAAAATTGTACCGCTTTTGGTACAAAATTCCAGACAGAATCATACCGCCAGGGAGGTTAATGTAAAAAGAAGATTTATAAGATGTGGGCACTGTGGGGGAGGGGGGCAGATTAACTAGTTTCATATTACTGGGTTTTAGTAACACTTAAAGGTCAGGAGATTGTGATGACCACTCCAGAACCATCACCTTTTTCTGCTGTAACCACTGGAGGGTCAATTGGCCTTGTGCTTAGGGCTATTGTGGTGGTAAAAAGTTCACAAGCATCCCATGCACAGCTTTTGTGCAATAGAATGCAAATTGTCTGCCAGTATTTTCTGATAACGTGTTGCATTCATCTTGCCATCAATTTTCATAAGATTCCCCATGCTTTTAGAGCTCACACACCCCAAAAATCAGTGAGCCACCTCCATGCTTCACAGTGGGGATGTAGCTAGTTGACCCCTCTCCAAAGATATACACATGGTTGTGACTATAAAGCTCTACTTTGGTCTCATCAATCCAGATTACAGTGTGCTAGAAGCTGTGAGGTGTGTCAAGGTGTTGTTGGGCATATTGTAACCGGGCCTATTTGTGGCATTGGCACAGTGAAGGCTTCTTTCTTGCAACTTGATCATGCAGCTAATTTTTGTTCAAGTATCATTGTATTGTGCTCCTTGAAATAACCACACCATCGTTTTCCAGAGCAGCCTGTATTTCTCTTGAGATTACCTGTGGGTTTTTCTTTGTATCACAAACAATTTGTTAGGAGAAAATTGGCATTTTTCTGGACTTTGGCACATATGCGCGCGCCTGTGCGCATTCGCGCGCGCCTGTGCACGTCCGCGCCCATGCCAGAAACGGCGCCAAACAGTGCTATTTAAACCCCCTGTGCCTGTCAGCAAGTGTCTGAGTACCTGTGAGCCCCAGCTCTGTTCCTGTTTCCAGTACCTGTGACCCTTCCTGCCTGCACCGACCCCGGCTATCCACGACCAGGGCTGCTGATAAAAATCGCGGGGCCCCGTACAGACTATCTGACAGGGCCCCCCCCCCCAAGAAAGTATTAAAGGTATATTTCGCTAAAAATACAATAAAACTGTTAGCAGACACAAATACAACATAACGCACAGAATTTCTGCTATAGGTAAAACTGAGTTAATAAATAAAATGAAGATGAGATGAAAAAAATATACAGGCTCCGGGATCCGAGGGAGAGAATAAAAGTTAGGCTCCATGCACACTGGGCTTAAAAAAAAACTCCAGTTCACTCAGCAGAAAAAAAAACGCTCATATAGAACTTTTTTTTGCACAAAGTTTAGATGAGTTTAAGAGAACCAAAAGGTTTTTTTTCTGTCTCTTAAACATTCAGCTTAAAATATGCCTGTAATCGTCCTAATGTGCATGGACACATAGGATAACATTGAGCTGCTTCTACAGGCAAAACACTAAACTCCTGTAGAAGCAGTGTGCAATGGTGCCTAAATTAGAGGTAATAAACTCCAGTGCTGAGAGGAGGGGGGCCCATACAGGGAGGGGGATTAGTGAGGGACAACTGTCTCTTTCTTATCTGATAAAAGCTTGTAGCAAGGGAGAGGGAAGGAGAGCAATTTTCATTTGCTGCAGGAAAAGAGACACAATTGTCATCTCGTCACTAATCCCCCCTGTGTGGGCCCCCCTGTGTGCTCTGGGCCCCCCACACGGGGGCTGGCTGTACCCCCCTATCAGCGGCCCTGTCCACGACCACCCGATTGTCTGATCCTTCTGTACTTCTGCTGCCCGCCTGATAACTTTGCTTGGACTTGACCATTCTCTTGCCTGACCCCTTTGTACCACACAGCCAGCCAGTTGCCGACCCAGCCTGTACGACCACTCTTCTGATCTGCACGACCACCTGGAATATCACATCGCCATCAGTGACCATCCAGTCCTCATGCTATCCCACACTCTTGGACTTCCTGTCTGCTCTACCAGGGGTCCCTGAATCAGGTGCACAAGAGTGGTTGTTCCCTGCATAAGCCAGACTCCACCACCAGGATCGTGACACAATTCTTCTATCAGTTGAAGCTGCAATCTTTCTTGGTCTACCTGACCTTGGCTTGATATCAAGAGTTCCCCAAATTTTTCACTTCTTGAACAGTACTGACTGGCATATTCAAGTCTTTGGATATCTTTTTATATCCTTTTCCAGATTTATAATGTTTCATTACCTTGTTACACCGGTCTTTTGACAGTTCTTTTCTGCTCCCCGTATCTTAGTATCTAGGCTACTTAGTGCATCCATGTTAGAGCTAACAAACTCATTGACTATTTATAAACAGACACTAATTGCAATTGAATGAATGCCATTTTAACCAGTGTGTGTCACCTTGTGTGTCTGTACCATGGCCAAACATTCCAAAGGCCATACATGTAATAATGTAGTAATAAATGGCTTCATATGATCATTATCCTTAAATAAGTCAGTTTTTGGCTCATATGATCAGTCAAATTTTCAATATCATTGCCGAAAGTTCACAATTTCTGCCAGTGTATGCAACATTTGAGCTCCATCCGTGGCCACATAATGAATTTGCAGCTGCCCATGCTTGCCAAGGGCCCCTCTTTCCGGAGGTCAGTATGCTCTTTTTTCAAATTGTCTCATCAGGTAAGGGGAGGCCCACAAGCTGCCGTGACAGAGGGCACCCTAAGTGCAGGAAGGCTGCCAACTATGCTCTGCTTTGAAAGTACCTCCACATGCTCACAGGTCAACATGGGAGTACAAAGAGCCCAGTTACTGGTACAGAGCATGCCATGCACCACAGACTCCTAATTGGCTCTGATTTTCCACTTACAGTTAAGGATAATACTTTGTGCAATGACATCTCATATGCAGCCAGGAAGAGAGGCTGGGAGCTTTACATACAGATTTCCTTATGAACTATTCTCTAACAGTAATTATACGTCTGACTTTTACTTTACAGCGGTACTGTTTTGATGCTAGAATTGTTTTTATGTTTGCCATGACAGGCCTGCTCTGAGGGCACCAAAAGAATCCCTCTGTCATAATGGTTAATGGAGATTTGATATATTTTAAATTTTGCTTAGGAACTGAGAATTGATCTCCAAACTAAGTCTACAGAGGTTGCCATGGAGACAGTGGATTGCTCCCTCTGTGGTAAGGGCCTGTCGCCCAGGAGATTTAGCGACTTCAATTCTGTTTTTGAAGAAGCAGATAAGAAATCCTAAAGTTTTCATGTAAATATTCTATTTTTTTCAATATTGTGCACTACAGATATACAGGCTACATATAATTTATGCCTGGAGAACTACAGATTTTTTTAAAGAAATTACTAGCTTTCACCCAATGATGGTCCCTGATTATAAGATCATTTATTTTATGTGCAGTTTGCAACAAGTTGGATCCCTGTGTAGTCTTCATAATGATAGGTTATTATGGAGAGCAGGGTTCCATGAAAGGTAGGGCTCTTCCAGAGGTTGCTAAAGGTTCCTTAAAGTGTTACTAAACCCACAATAGTAAAATCAGTCTGTATATGCAGTAAAGCATGCTTGTTATACTCATTGTGGAGCCCAAGGGGTTAATCTCTGCACTGTGTGAAAAGACTGCTTGATCTTGTATGCACAGATTCTCCTCTCCCTGTACTGCCCCCCTGGACAAGTCTGGATAAGACATAGCCTTTGGAGTCAGGCTGCACATGCTCAGTTTGGTGTGTATTGCTAGAGAGTTTTTTTTTTTTTTTTTGTAAAGTATATGTGATCAGCACAGGGTCAATGAGCACTGCCCAAACAGAGGGTCAGGAGCACTGCAACCTCACAGGACAGCTCAGTGCAGTATGAAAACTCCTCCTACAAGCTTCATCAGGAACTGATATAAATCACAACACTGCTATATACTGCTGATGAGAAAAGGTATTTAGCCATTTATATTTACTAAAATAATTGCATTTCCATTGCCTGTGTAGTGTGAGAGACCAGATATAGTGAATGCAGGGTCCTGGGTTTAGGAACACTTTAAAAACAATTTCTCACAACCGACCCTTGGACAAATAAATGACTTCTTAGCACTCGTCAACCTCCCCAGACTCAAAGAAAATCAAATTGAACTTCTCAATGCACCCTTTACGGAAAATGAAATCTTAAACACCATTAATGCAATACCCCCTAATAAAGCACCAGGACCGGACGGCCTCACTGGTGAATATTACAAAAAATTTTCCTCCCTTTTAGCTAAACCATTGACGGTGGTATACAATGACGCTGCCTCCTCGTCTACCTTTCCAGCAGAAAACCTACAAGCGACTATAACCACTATACCAAAGCCAGGGAAGGAACCCAATGAGACGATGAATTTTCGCCCAATATCCCTCCTAAATCTAGACATCAAAATCTTTGCCAAAACTATAGCCTCCAGATTGAGTGCAATAATGCCCAACTTAATACATGCCGACCAAGTAGGCTTCACTGTAGGTCGCCAAGCGGCTGACGCCACGAGGAGACTAATTAATGTA
>BLSH010437367.1:1351359-1377185 GCA_018402905.1 Glandirana rugosa
GAGTCACGCAATGTAAGATAACGGAGACGTTATGTATGACGAGATCATGTGAGCGTCGGTCACTTCCTGGAGTCATGTGATCACCAGTCACTTCCCGGAATCATATGACGGTCAGTCACTTCCTAAGATCATGTGACCGCCAGTCACTTCCTAGGATCATATGATTACCAGTCCCTTCTTGGGATCATGGACTACCAGTCACTTTCTAGGGTCGTGTGACCAACGGACGTTTCCTAGGATCATGTCACCAATAAACACTCCCTAGGGTCATGTGACCGCCAGTCACTTCCTGGAACCATGTGACCATTAGTCACTTCCTGAAATGTTCATCGATTTTGTTAGAAACCAATGCAAGGCTTTGCTGTTATTTACTCAAAACAATGCAAGTTTGTTATTCCCTTTTTTTTCTTTTGTATTGTAAAATACTTAAAACGAAATAAAAACATTGAAACATAAAAACAATTTCTGTGTCACAGATAAGCTGCCAACGACACCAAAGATTGTTTTAGCTACTTGTAAAGTCCTTCACTGATTACCAGTGTACCAAGGTCCTTCACTGACCGCCAGTGTACTGGGATCCCTCACAAATAACCACTGTACTAGGATCCTTTGCAGGCAACCAGTGTGCTGGGATCTTTCACTGACCATCAGGTACTAGGGTTCTTCCCTGACCATTAGTATACTAGGATCCTTCACTGACCGCCAGTGTACTAGAATCCTTCACTGACTGGCAGTATACTAAGGCCCTTCACTGACCACTAGTGTACTGAGGTCCTTCACTGGCTGCGAGTGTACTAGAGCAGTATGTATTGCAGAGGCAATAGAATGTAACGCACTGAGCAGGGGTCAGTAATATGTAACGTATTGTACAGGGGTCGGGAGTATGTAACGCACTGTGCAGGACTCAGGAGTAAGAATTGCAGAGGTCAGTAGTATGTATGTGGCCCTTGAGGACTAAAGTTGGATACTACTGCTTGAAAATATTTGGATGGTTAGCCAATTAAATCATGTAATCCCATAATCAGTTGATCCAGCACTGTTTCCTTATACTGACGTGACCCAAAACATGTCTAAGTTACTCATAGTGCTCATAGGCCGATGGCTCCTGACATTTGACCCATGTGTACAGGGCTTAAGACTGACCTCCTCCCACTGTTAAAGTGGTTGTATATCCCTTAAGGGAGAAGAATGGACAAAGCTACTACTTGGTCCTACTTCTTCTATGTTTGTTCTGCACTCCTGTGACCCTTTTTCAGCCAACAGCGGACTGTCACAGAGCCAGTTCAGGCTCTGAATGCATCCTGACTTTAAATTGGGGGTCCACTCAGATGCCTGGACCGGTAGCTGGCTCAGCCTCTCAGTGAGTTGTTGAGAGCCTGTGTCAGCTACTCACCATTTTTTTTGCAAACGTAACCACTTCCCATCCGGGCCATTTTTGGCACTCCTCTCCTACATGTAAAAATCATAATTTTTTGCTAGAAAATTACTCAGAACCCCCAAACATTATATATGTTTTTTAGCAGAGACTCTAGGGAATAAAATGGCAATCGTTGCAACTGTTTATATCACACGGTATTTGTGCAGGAAATTTTCAAATGCTTTTTTTTGGAAAGAAAACAGTTTCACGAATAAAAAAAAAGCAAAACTGTTAAGTTAGCCCAATTTTTTGTATATTATAAAAGATGGTGTTACGTCCAATAAATAGATACCAAACATGTCACGCTTTAAAATTGCAAACACGTGTGGAATTGCGCCAAACTTTGGTACTTAGAAATCTCCATAGGCGATGCTTTAAAATTTTTTACAGGGTACATGTTTAGAGTTACAGAGGAGGTCTTGTGCTAGAATTGTTGCTCTTGCTCTAACGCACGAGTACACCCCTTACATTTTTGTAAATATTTTATTCTATCTTTTCATGTGACAACACTGAATAAATGACACTTTGCTACAATGTAAAGCAGTGAGTGTACAGCTTGTATAACAGTGTAAATTTGCTGTACCCTCAAATTAACTCAACACACAGCCATTAATGTCTAAACTGCTGGGAAAAAAAGTGAGTACACCCCTAAGTGAAAATGTTCAAATTGGGCCCAATTAGCCATTTTCCCTCCCCCGTGTCATGTGACTCGTTAGTGTTACAAGGTCTCAGGTGTGAATGGGGAGCAGGTGTGTTAAATGTGGTGTTGTCGCTCTCACTCTGTCATAATAGTCACTGGAAGTTCAGCATGGCACCTCATGGCAAAGAACTCTCTGAGGATCTGAAAAAAAGAATGGTTGATCTACATAAAGGTAGCCTAGGCTATAAGAAGATTGCCAAGACTCTGAAAGTGAGCTGCAGCACAGTGGCTAAGACCATACAGTGGTTTAACAGGACAAGTTCCACTCAGAACAGGTCAACTAAAGAAGTTGAGTGCACGGCACGTGCTCAGCATCATATCCAGAAGTTGTCATTTGGGAAATAGACATATGAGTTCTGCCAGCATTGCTGCAGAGGTTGAAGGGATGGGAGGTCAGCTTGTCGGTGCTCAGACCATACCCCACACACTGCATTAAATTGGTCTGCATGGCTGTTGTCCCAGAAGGAAGCCTCTTCTAAAGATGATGTACAAGAAAGCCCCCAAACAGTTTGCTGAAGACAAACAGTCTAAGGACATTACTGGAACCATATCCTGTGGTCTGATGAGACCAAGATAAACTTATTTGGTTCAATTGGTGTCAAGTGTGTGTGCTGGCAACTAGGTGAGGAGTACAAAGACAAGTGTGTCAAGCATGGTGGTGGGAGTGTCATGGTCTGGAGCTGCATGAGTGCTGCTGGCACTGGGGAGCTACAGTTCATTGAGGGAACCATGAATGCCAACATGTACTGTGACATGCTGAAGCAAAGCATGATCCCCTCCCTTCGGAAACTGGGCAGCAGGGCAATATTCCAATATGATAATGACGACCCCAAACACACCTCCAAGATGACCACTGTCTTGCTAAAGAAGCTGAGAGTAAAGGTGATGGATTGGCCAAGTACGTCTTTAGACCTAAACCCTATTGAGCATCTGTGGGGCATCCTGAAACGGAAGGTGGAGAAGCTCTCTAGGATGTCTCTAATATCCACCAGCTCCGTGATGTTATCATGGAGGAGTGGAAGAGGACTGCAGTGGCAACCTGTGAAGCTCTGGTGAACTCCATGCCCAAGAGGGTTAAGGCAGTGCTGGAAAATATTCGTGGCCACACAAAATTTACACATTGGGTCGAATTTGGTCATTTTCACTTAGGGGTGTACTCACTTTTGTTGCCAGCGATTTAGACATTAATGGCTGTGTGTTGAATTATTTGATCACCGCTGCATCATTTCTGATCGCCACTGAGGGGACAGCAAATTTACACTGTTATACAAGCTGTACACTCACTACAGGGTGGGCCATTTATATGGATACACCTTAATAAAATGGGAATGGTTGGTGATATTAACTTCCTGTTTGTGGCACATTAGTATATGTGAGGGGGGAACTTTTCAAGATGGGTGGTGACCATGGCGGCCATTTTGAAGTCGGCCATTTTGAATCCAACTTTTGTTTTTTCAATAGGAAGAGGGTCATGTAACACATCAAACTTATTGGGAATTTCACAAGAAAAACAATGGTGTGCTTGGTTTTAACGTAACTTTATAACTTTATACGAGATGTGCAGCACCTGAAACTACGGATACTGGAAGCCTGTGCTAGCATTTCTCCTGCGGTGTTGCTATCAGTGTGTGAAGAGTGGGAGAAGAGGGTTGCATTGACAATCCAACACAATGGGCAGCACATTGAACACATTTTATAAGTGGTCAGAAACTTGTAAATAACTCATGAAAGAATAAAGTTACGTTAAAACCAAGCACACCATTGTTTTTCTTGTGAAATTCCCAATAAGTTTGATGTGTCACATGACCCTCTTCCTATTGAAAAAACAAAAGTTGGATTCAAAATGGCCGCCATGGTCACCACCCATCTTGAAAAGTTTCCCCCCTCACATATACTAATGTGCCACAAACAGGAAGTTAATATCACCAACCATTCCCATTTTATTAAGGTGTATCCATATAAATGGCCCAAACTGTACTTTACATTGTAGCAAAGTATAATTTCTTCAGTGTTGTCACATAAAAAGATAAAAAGATATAATAAAATATTTACAAAAATGAGAGGGGTGTACTCACTTTTGTGAGATACTGTATGTGGGTACAACTTACGCATGAGTTCACTTCTGTGTGCGAGCTCACGGGCACGGGGCCCTTTACATTTTTTTTTTGTTATTATTGTTTATTTTACCTTTATATTTTATTTTTAAACTGTCTCTTTAAATTTTATTTAACCACTTACCGACCGCCCGCCACAGCGTGACGGCGGCAAAGTGGTTAGATATCGCGAAATGCGGTCACCTGATGGCGGCCGCGATAACTATCATTGTGATCCTGCGCGCGCCGCCGGAGGCAAACTCAATGTGTTACGGGGGGGCCAGGGAGCGGGTAGGGCGGATTCGATCGCTGTCGGCTACCCGTGATGGTCCTCCGCCCCCCGCAGTGAAAGAACGGAGGTCCGTGTAAGTAAACACAGATCTCCGTTCTGACAGAGGGGAAGGGCTGTGATCACAGGCTTCCTGTATATGGAAACCGTGATCACTCCCCCCCCCCCCCTGCCAGCCCAGACCCGTACAGTTAGAACACGCCTAGGGAACACAGTTAACCCTTAGAGCGCCCCCTCCAGGTTAACCCCTTCACTGCCAATGGCATTTACACAGCAATCAGTGCATTTTTATAGCACTGATCGCTATATATATTTTTTTTTTGATTTGTATTTTAGCAAAAAGTAAGAAAAATCGTTTTTCTTGCAAAATTGGCGCTCTTTTTTTGTTTATAGCGGCGATCAGAAATGACGCAGAGGGGATCAAATACCACCAAAAAGAAAGCTCTATTTGTGGGAAAAAAAGGACGCAATTTTTGCACAACCGCGCAATTGTCTGTTAAAGCGACGTGGGAAATCCTTCCGGGGCTTAAGTGGTTAATGTAAACATCCCTTGTAATGGGAATAGTGGGTGACAGGTACTTTTTATGGAGAGATGTGGGGTCAATAAGATGCCACATCTCTCCTCCAGGCTGGAAAGACTGAGATCAGAAAAAAAATGAACGATCTCGGTCTCTCCAGCCGCGTGCACGGCTTTGTTTACTAAAGTCGGCCCGGACGTGACGTCATAATGTCGCTCCCGGGCCTCCAAGGATCATAGAGATGACTGGTGACCAGATGGTCACCAGTCATCTATCTGATCAACTTCTGGCGGCGATGGATTCCTTCTCTGGGTCACCATGATAACTGAATAATACCTGTAGCTGCCGGCATCATTCAGATATCACCACTGAAATGAAATGAAATGGCAGTTTAATGCTTAGCTGTTTCAAGACCCCAGTAAGAAAAGTGAAACCAAATCAGGGGAACACAGAAGAGGCATTTCTGGCTAATATGAGTAATAGAAGGTGTCTTGTGGTGTTTCCTTTTAGTCAGGACTTTTGGGCTCAACACACTAAAGATGATCTCATTAGATAATTGAATCAGTTAGTGGCAGCTGGTGCTCAATTTTTTTTGGGGGGGTGGCGAACAAACCTGGCCCCCTCACATCTCCCCCTGTCGCTTGATTGATCGCCGCTTCGCCTGCCTGCTTGCTTGACCGCCAGCCCTGCACTTACCCCGCCCAGGTCGTGGCTTTGGCGGTTTCCCCCTGCATCTCCTCCCGAATCCCAACGGTCACTTCTCCTCCCAGCCAATCAGGTCTTAGGACTCCCAGGCAATCAGATCTCAGGACCCAGGAGGTGATGCAGGAAGACATTAGCAAATATTAATTTGCTAATGTCACACAAGTGGGTGGGCTCAGGGCGCAGTGAGCCCATCCTTCTTGAAGCCAATTAGAGATTAGGGGCTGGGCACAAGGATTAGGGGGGCGGCGCCCCTTATGAGCGGCCGCCACTGGAATCAGGTGATGCCTTTTCTCCAATTATCTCATGAGATGCTAAAATGTCAATTCACTATCATCTCATGAGTTATTTATCTCACAAACCAAAAACATGAGATAAATAACTTATAAAACTGTGTTAAAATCAGTTCACCAAGGAAATAAATACATAAATGCATGAGTTAATTAAGTAGTGGTCCAGACATGAGGTATTTACGGAATTTAAAAAATATAATAGCCAATTTGGGGGAGTCTACCTTTTTGTATCAATTTCTCAACAGTAATGCATAGAAACCTACACATGGAACACCATGGAATCGTCAGAGCTGATTTACGTAAACTACAGACACAACTTTTTTATTTTTTTTAGTTTTGGACAGAGTAGAGATGGATGAGCACCCCTGTCAGGTTTTTAGTGCTGTCTGTGCCCCCCGTTAGGGAGATTCACCCTGTTTACCATTATCATGGAAAGTGACAGAAAATCCCAAATTTTGGGTTGTCCCCAGAAAAGTAATAGATGGGAAATCTTCCAATGGGGACACTAGTTCTGGTGGCCTGGGGGTCCCCAAGGGATTCTTTTAATTTGCAGGGATTTCCTTTCACTTCCTGTTTTGGCCATGGGACAGGAAGTGAAGGCAAATCTCCCCAATGACAAAGCTGGCTTTTTTATTGGTGGAAGAAGGGTATTTATATATGTATGTTTATGAAGATATTATATATTTACTTAATTTATTTTTTTATACATGTGTGTCCCGTGAAAGCAGCTTCCCTTTGACTGATATTCTAGTCATCTTTTTTGTTTTGTATTAATACGTATGCTGCAGGGACCGCACTGACTTGTGAGTTGGCATAGTTCTACAGTTAAATCGCCTGCCGATCGTATACTGTACATATACGGCAGCAAGGCGGATCTTCTGTGCAGGATCACGTACCTGTACATGATCCTGCACTGCCGGGTCTGGGGCACGCACGCACGCTGCCAGCGACACACTCCCACTGTGATTGGACACAGTGGGAGACAATTAATGCCCACTGAGACCCGCTGATTATTCGGGACAGAAGCAGAACGGTGGTCTGCCTATGTAAACAAGGCAGACTGCCATTCTGTCAGACCAGAAGGTAGTGATCCTGTGTTTCTGCAAGGCAGGAACATGGATCAACGCCTTCCCATGGTGCAAGCACCTCTCACATAGTGAGTAAGCACATTTGAGGCAGACATTGATTGCCCCTGATGTTAACCCCTTCCCAGCCAGTGTCATTAGTACAGTGACAGTGCATATTTTTAGCACTGATAACTCTATTAGTGTCACTGGTTCCCAAAAAGTGTCAAAAGTGTCACTTAATGTGGATGTAGACCCGAAAAAAAAATGTAATAATAATTCTGCCTGGAAGAGTATAGCATGTCATCTGTGTCCAGTCTTGCCACAAAGAGTTAATTCAACTGTGAGTAATGAGCTTATCTTTTTTCAGGAAGAGAAAGTCTGACTAACAGGGAAATACACAGACGATCAGCCCCGTGCTCTGTGAGTGACAAGCAATTTGCTTATCTCCTTCATGGAACAGAAAAAGTTTTACACTCCCCTCTCCCTCCCTCCTCAATCTCTCAGTATAGGGGTGGGTGGGGAGGCTTGTGACATCACAACTCCACCGAGTTCCAGCAAAGAGATAAACCCACTGATTTCAGAGTTTTACAGAGTTGCTAGTGCTTACAGGAAGGGCATTTGCAAGGTAGGGATAGATGCAGGAGGCTAGCATGTATATATACATTAATACTGTGCCATTAGTTTATACTGGGTGAGTGGTGGGTTTACATCCACTTTAAGTGTCAGATTTGTCCACCGCAATATCGCATTCCCACTATAAGTCGCTAATCGCTGCCATTACTAGTAAAAAAAAAGTCCATAAATCTATCCCATAGTTTGTAGACGCTATAGCTTTTGTGCAAACCAATCAATATACGCTTATTGGGATTTTTTTTATCAAAAATATGTAGCAGAATATATATTGGCTTAAATTGATGAATTAATTAGATTTCTTACATTTGTTTATTGGATGTGTTTTATAGCAGAAAGTAAAAAAAATGTTTTTTTCTTTCAAAATTGCCAGTCTTTTTTTGTTTATAGAGCAAAAAATAAATACCGCAGAGGTGATCAAATACCAACAAAAGAAAGCTCTCTTTGCGGGGAAAAAAGGACATCAATTTTATTTGGGTACAGCGCAGCACGACTATGCACTTAAAGCAACGCAGTGTCGTATCGCAAAAAATGGTCTGGCCAGGAAGGGGGTAAAACCTTCCAGGGCTGAAGTGGTTAAAGGAACAGGATCTATTTTTTTTTTTTTTTTTTTTTTTTTTTTGGAGTACGAAAACTTTAATTTAACTTTTTTTTCTCTGTATACACCATGTGTGTCCTGTGAAAGCAGCATCCCTTTGATATTCTAGTCATCTTTTTTCTTTTGTATTAATATAAATGCTGCAGGGACCGCACTGATTTGTGAGTTGGCATATTTCTACAGTTTAAACCATTTTACCTCTTTATTAGCACTAAAGAATGACAGGGATTCTAATCCTTCTCCACTGTACCCATCTCATTATGTCATGAGATAAAATGCCCCATGGTTTCATGAGTAAAATACCTCACATTTTGATGAAATAACTCATGCTTTATTTTAATAGCGTTTTCTTGTGAATTGCAAAAAAACTGTGAAAAAAATCTTTTTTTTATCTCAGATTTTAAGAGTAAAATAACTCTTTGTGAATTGGGCCCACATGGTGGTCAGGTCCACTTTAACCACTTGCCGACCGCCCACTGCAGCGTGACGGCGGCAAAGTGGCTCGTTACCGCAAACCGCCATCACCTGACGGCGGCTGCGATAACTAGCATTGTGAGCGCGTGCGCATCGCTGGAGGCGCGCTCGTGCACTCACTGTGTCCGGGGGGGGGGGGGGGGCAGGGAGTGGGTAGAGCAGACTTGATCGCCACCGGCTACCCGCGATGGCTCCTCCGCAGTGAAAGAACAGAGGTCCATGTAAGTAAACACGGATCTCCGTTCTGACAGAGGGGGAAGGGCTGTGATCACAGTCTTCCTGTATATGGAAGCCGTGATCACTCCCCTCCCCCTCCCAGCCCAGCCCCCATACAGTTAGAACACACTGAGGGAACACAGTTAACACTTAAAGCGCCCCCTCCAGGTTTACCCCTTCACTGCGAATGACATTTACACAGTAATCATTGCATTTTTGTAGCACTGATCGCTGTATAAATGCCAATGGTCCCAAAAAAGTGTCAAAGTGGTCCGACGTGTCGCCGCAGATCGCTGCCATTACTAGTAAAAAAAAATAAATAAAAAATAAAAACCCCAGAAATTAATTCTCATCATCCTTAAACGCGGCAAATTTTGCGCAAACCAATCAATAAATGCCAATTGTGATTTTTTTTAACCAAGAATATGAGAAAGAATATAAATCGGCCGAAACCGATGAAAAAAAATGTTTTTTTATATATTTTTTTTTTTTTGGATTTGTATATTAGCAAAAAGAAAGAAAAACTGTTTTTTTTTTTTTTTGCAAAATTGTCCCTATTTTTTTATTTATAGCGGCGATCAGAAATGACGCAGAGGTGATCAAATACCACCAAAAGAAAGCTTTATTTATGGGGAAAAAAGGACGCAAATTTCGTTTGGGTGCAACGTCACACGACCGCACAATTGTCAGTTAAAGCGACGCAGTGCCGAATCGCAAAAAGTGCCCTAGTCCTAACGTGTGAAATCCTTCCGAGGCTGAAGTGGTTAAATGTACAATCTACCTCTGCCACCAAGTGCTATAGTGACCTGTTCCAGTGACGTCAAACCTAGACTGTTGGGGATGTATTTATTTTCTAGAACGGCTCATTGCCATCTCTTGATCTTGCTGCATAAAACAGCTGGCTCAGTTTACCTCGCGATGAGTGAAATCCGGATGGTTTGTCAGAGTAAACAAATGCAGATGATATTCTGTAAATACATGGAGCTCCATAATCAGCATTCCCCTCCCCTCATTAGTGGCGGTGATGGAAGAGGTGGCATTTACAGTGACATTTATTGTCATCTAGATGCAGCACGTTCCTGTTGCACACAGCACTGCTGCAGGCTTATGCTGTTCTCAGCTTTTTACAGGTGACTTCATAGTGTGCATGAAAGATAGGTTTTAGAGTGACAGCTGTTTGATGGCCTTGTTGAGCGTGAATACCCAAAGGCACAATCCAAATGGGATTTATAGCTGGAGAAGTCTTTTGCTTATACACAATTGACAATAAAAAGATTGGAATAGAGGCCAGGAATTTAGCATTTTGTAAACATGGCACTGAGAAGAAGAATGAAAACAAAGTTGTGCTTCCAATCGGTCTCCTAAGAAGGAAAGAATTTAAAGAAGACCAGTCATATGAGAAATGTGTAGACTGCCATCATTGATTTCCAATTAAATATGCTCATTCCCTTTCTGTCATGCTGCCTTTTTGGCTTCAGCGCTTTATGAGTTATTCACCCAGAACAAGTATGCAGACCAGGATTTTGATTTGACGTCCTACATGCATGCATGGCTATTGACTCAGAGAGCGTTATAACCATAAATCGCTAGAAATACAGCATTTGTTTGCAACGAAAGTCTCCATATTTCATTCATGACAGTTATTCTTTAAAGCAGTTGGTCTCAACTCCTGTCCTCAGGACCCACTAACAGGCCAGATTTTAAGTATTAATTTGGGGAGATGCAGACTAGAATACTGCAATCACTGAGCAGCAAATGATATCACCTGTGATGTATTTCAGTTATCTTGCAAACCTGGCCTGTTGGTGGGTCCTGAGGACAGGAGTCGAGAGCCACTGCTTTAACCACTTGCCGACCATCGACCGGCGTCTGACGGCAGCAAAGTGGCTCGATATCGCAAACCGGAGGTGCGCTCGCGCGCTCACTGTGTTGGGGGGGCCAGGGAGCAGGTAGGGCGGATTCGATCGCCGCCGGCTACCCGCGATGCCCCCGCAGTGAAAGAATGGAGGTCCGTGTATGTAAACACGGATCTCCGTTCTGTTAGTGAGGGAAGGGCGGTGATCACAGGCTTCCTGTATATGGAAGTCATGATCACTCCCTTCCCCCAGCCAGGGCAGCCCACACACAGTTAGAACACGCCCAGGGAACACAGTTAACCCTTTTTTTTATAGCGCTGATCGCTGTATAAATGCCAATGGTCCAAAAAAACTGTCAAAATGGTCCAACATGTCTGCTGCAATATCGCAGTACTGCTAAAAATCGCAGATCGCCGCCATTACTAATAAAAAAAATAAATAAATAAAAACCCCAGAAATGAATTCTCATCATCCGTAAACACGGCCATTTTTGCGCAAACCAATCAATAAACATCGATTGCGTTTTTTTTAACCAAAAATATGAGGAAGAATATAAATCGGCCAAAGCCAATGGAAAAAAATTTTTTTTTGGATTTGCATTTTAGCAAAAAGTAAGAAATTTGGTTTTTTTTGCAAAATTGTCGCTCTTCTTTTGTTTATAGCGGCGATCAGAGGTGATCAAATACCACCAAAAGAAAGCTCTATTTGTCAGAAAAACAGGACACAAATTTTGTTTGGGTACAACATTTTTCAATTTTCAGTTACAGCGACGCAGTGCTGAATCACAAAAAGTGCTCTGGTCCTAAAGTGGGAAATCCTTTCCCAGGGCTGAAGTGGTTAAAGCATGTAGGACAAAACAGTAGGTTCGCTTTAATGATGGCACTATCATTCACAGACATTTACCTTACCTTTGCTCATGTCTTCTGGTTGGAGCAAAGAAAAATACATGTACAATACATGGTACCTTCTAGATATGGGGGTATGTGACCCTTCCCATTTGACAGTGTTATTGCATGGTTATTGCATGCTCAGCACCCAGCATTGTCTTTGCCAAATTCTCAGATCCTGCTAGAAACTCATGGGGTTTTGGACCTTATTCCACAGTGGCAGAGGGGTGTTTAGTACTGCAATGTTCTTATAGTACCTGACATTACAATTTTGTCAGGACTGACTGTTGGGGTGATGTGATCTCCTGTCTGATAGTCACGGCTTAGTTCCAGTCCGCAGAGGCAGTGCAGCAGCATTGCAGCTGCAAGTAAGTAACAAGTGAACAGTAATACTTCTACCACTGACATCAAAAAATTTATTTTGTTACTTCCAGTAACACCAATGGTTTTGGGTTGATTTTGGTTCCACTGCCCCATCGATATGCACCTTATATTACCCCCCCGACACCATGACGGGGCTTATTCTCCTCCTTATAACACCAATGATGAGGCTAATTTATCCCACTGACACCATATTGACTGCTGTTAGGAATCATGGGGCCCCATAAAGCTTACCTGACAGGACCCCCTTCCCCCATCCAAAAGCCACTTTCTCTGTAGCCTCAGCTGCACAGATGAGTTAATAGGAAGTGCTCTGAGACTTCCTGCTCATTCACAAATGGAAGCATATTAAACACAGTTTATTATGCTTCAGTGATGAATGGACACAGGAGTGATTAGTACCGATCGCTCACTGTTTATTCAGGAAAGGAACGGGCCAGTAAATGACATATTTACTGCCCCCCCACCTCTCCATCTTGAAACATCCCCGTGTGCCCGCAGTAGCTGCCAGCGGGAGAGGAGGGGAGGGCAGCTGACAGTGCTTCGGGGGAAAGGGGCACACATGGGGGCCCAGATAGCAGATCAGAAGGGCACATGTGGTAGAACTAATCCGTCTGAAGTGCAGCCAGAGGGGGAAAGAAGAGGAGAAGCTGTCAGCACAGCAGGGGGAGGCAGAAGAGGATTGGTGTCAGCAATAAGAAAGTACAGCCGGACCTCCTGCTTAACAGGTGCCCAGGCCCCTCTTTTGAACTGATGGGGCCTGGGCCCAGTACAGTAGGGCTGGCTGTACTGCCTTATCAGTGACCCTGGACACCATCGATAGGCGTATTTACTTGCACTCACAACAATGATGGGGCTTATTTTATCCCACTGAGTTCAGCAACGGGGCTTAATTTACTCCCATTGACTACACTGATGGGGCATATTTTATTCAACTGATGCCACTGATAACACTTACGGTATCTTACCGACACAAATTATGGGGATTCATTTCCTCTTTTCTCTTCGAAGTTCCCAAAAGACATAATTTGTCCAAATTTTAGCAAAGCATGGTGGGTAGGTATGACACAAGAAGCCATATGCTCTGAGGCACACCCTATTAGCTCAACCACTTTTGTCTATGCCCCTATGTATTTGGTAGATGGCACAGGTATCCCCACAAATTATATTCAGATATTGATAACTATGTATTGTCCCATGGCAGCTGAAACACAATAAAGGAACAAACAGAAGGTGAGTATGTGCAACTGGTGTGGCCAGCATTAGGCCTCATGCACACAGGACGTTATAAAAGTAGTGTTTTCCAACATTTTTCAGCATCATTGCACTAGCTTTTTTGAGCGTTTTTTTGTTTGTTTCAATGGCTCAAAAACAGTAAAAAATGCTGGTGATTGAGCGTTTATCTGTGTTTATCAGCGTTTGAGTGTTTTTTTTACAGCTAAAAACTCCTCTGAAAACCCACTAGTTTTGGATTTTTTTTACAGCCAAAAACGCCCCTGCCTAAAACAGTTGATAACAGCCTATGTGTGCATGAACACATAGGATAACATAATGGGGAGTTTATTGACTGTTCAAAAAAAACATCTGAAGCCAAAAATAGCTGCTGTAAAAATGTCCTGTGTGCATGAGGCCTTAAAGTAGACCTGTCAATTTGTCCTGCATGGGCAAAGCACAGATTCACTTTACAGAAAGAAGCAACAAGTAAAGCGCTGCGTAAATTCACATCGCTATATAAGTACCTGAAGAAGAAAAAAAAAAAATGATTTCATGACTATTACAAGGGTAACAACAACACAAAATATTTGCCTTTTTCGAGTTTTATTTCCAGACTGAAAAAGTCAGAAAAAGACAGGAAATATTGAGAATTATTTACAATTTGTTTTTATATATTTTTATTCTCTTTCACAAAAAATCCCTCATCAAAATCCCACAACTTATTTTTCATAGTTTTTTCTTTTTAAATCATGGACAAAAACAAGTTATTTGAATTATAATACAGTCTCCATCCCTAGCTCCTGATTAGATTGTGTCTTCTTTCCGGAATTGCACAGAGAGAAGTATTTGCATGTACATAGCACTCTTGTTAAGTGTTCCATCATTGTAGAAGGAGAAAATGTAGCTCCGAAGACAAGTATAGGTGAGGATACAAACCTTGGTGAACTGCCCAATCTGGTTATTTTTCACATCCAGTTTTAGCGATAATTCATGCTCATCTGTACCAGCAACAACATATCTGATAATACTAATTTTTTCCAAAATGATTCCATTTGCAACACAAGACAGTTCACGCAAACAGCACAATGACCCCGAGTGAATTTCCTTTAACTAATTTAAAATTCAGGGCCTAAAATGTAAGACTAAGCTTTTTACTTAAGTCAGAGACATTTTATTTTTTACATTTATAGAATTTGTTCTAGCTCACAAACACACACAGATCCTGGATAACACTACAGCTGTTGTATTGTAAGAAATTTGCCCTGATCTTAAAGTAACATTTAATGATAATGATATATTTCTGAGGCATTCAGCGGTAATTAAAACCAAAAAGTAATCCAAGCATAGGCATAACCTAATTGCAGCGGGTCATGGAGCAACACTTATCCAGTGTAATATGGTGCCACAACCTATAATGCCCAATCAGATTTGAGCTCCGACTTGTCTTGTGCAAGATTAGCGACATGACTTAATCACATCCTCTAGGTTTTTGTATTTTCCCATGCAAAAGAGAGATAGTGGGGAAACAGGGGATGAGACATTGGGGTTGATTTACTAAAGCTTGAAAGTGCAAAATTTGGTGCAGCTCCACACAGAAACCAATCAGCTTCAAGGTTTTATTGTCAAAGCTTGATTGAACAACTTGGCTACCATACACAGCTGCACTGGTTTTGCACTCTCCAGCTTTAGTAAATCAACCCCATTGCCTTGCCCTTGTCCGGGAGCATGAGATGGCACCAAGGAGATCAGTCTGGCCTGCTGGTGAACGGTTGACACTGCTGTTATTAAAAGGCTGTCTGATATCGGACTTGTGTTTGACCTCAAAGCTAGTGCTAGTCTAGACTTTTTTTTTTGAAGGACAAGTCAAATGTAATTTTGTAATTTGAAATCAGCTGGATTACCAGCTGAATATCCCGTTTAGTAAAATCCCACTATAACAATAACGTTAAATGGTAACCTCTTAATAGTGCAGTGCTATTATGTACAGCAATGCTGGTCACCCAACACTTTGCTCAGATATAACTCAGTAGCATGTACGCACAGGCCAGCAAGCATCCTAGATTTTATAAGGTGGCATCACGGGTTTGTTTTAAAGCGTATTTTCACTTCAGCAGTCAAATTTGAGAAAACCCCCCTCTAAAGTATGTTTGTAGTGTGTTTCCAGTCACCCAGCATGCCTAAATTTTTTTTTAACAAAATGTTTTACCTGTTAGATGTTTCTTAGAAGGATGTATCATAGCGGCATTGAAGGTTTTTTGGACAATGTTGGAGTAAAGCAGCCCATATATGATTTGATTTTCTTTCCTTCCACCACAGTCATTGTTGATGGGGGGATGTCTCCTGCAACACTATTGGATTCTGCCAGCTGGGGGGGGGGGGGAGCTGCATGGAGCTAGCACGATGATTACTGCTAGCAGCTATATCCTCTGAGAGTATTTGCATGTAAAAAAAACAGACTGGTTGTACCCAAAGGGGCTTGAGTACAATTAGCTTGTCCATAGATGGATCAAATCTTGGGTGGTCCCTGCTGAACTGGCCGAATTTTGATCCACGTATGGCCAGCTTAAGCCTGCCCCATGTCTGTCCTCATTAACATTCAATGCAAGAAGCCTAGCCTCTACACCAGGGATATGCAATTAGCGGACCTCCAGCTGTTGCAGAACTATAAGTCCCATGAGGCATAGCAAGACGCTGACAGCCACAAGCATGACATCCAGAGGCAGAGGCATGATGGGTTTTGCAACAGCTGGAGGTCTGCTAATTGCATATCCCTGCTCTACACCTTTACAATTTGTTAGGATGGACAGTGTTCAAATCTAGTTACAATTGATAATGAAGATCTGCCACCACAGTACAGACAGGGCAATTGTGGCAAACACAGCTGCCAAACCCCCTCATAAACAAAGAGAACTAATTAGGATTTTTTGCTGGAGGGTCCAGAACAAAGCAGCTAAAAAAGGGAAGCTGCAATTTTTAATTTTTTTTTTTTTTTAGGTTATGCTATGTGAATGGGGACATGTAACAAATATAAAGTAGGTGTTACCCAATTTGGCTGCAATAGTGGAAATAATCTTTAAGGCTTCATTCACACGGCCATAAACATTTTATTGGTCTTTTTACACATTTTTTTTATCACAAAAGTTGATGCGTAATAATCCATTGACGTAAAATTGTCCTTTTTTTCTTAAATATATATATTTGGATTTTGTGTTACCAATTTGAACTCATTGCTTGTTTACTCCTGTGTGTGAGTTTCTCCATTGATGACAATACAGCTGCGTTCAGATCCATAAATAAAAATAACTTGTAAACGTGTTTTAAGGCCCAGTGAATGAGGCCTGACAAGAAAAGGAAGGAACATCCTGTGTTTTTTTTTTTAATTACATTTTAAATTTCTAATGAACATTAGAGGGAGTTAAAGTTTCTGTAATGCTTTTAGGTGATTGTCTTGAGTGTGTAAA
This sequence comes from Glandirana rugosa, assembly GCA_018402905.1. NCBI lineage: Eukaryota > Metazoa > Chordata > Amphibia > Anura > Ranidae > Glandirana > Glandirana rugosa. The sequence continues at coordinate 1,368,157 of BLSH010437367.1, forward strand.
TACAAACATACATAATCTGGTGAGTCAGTTTACCAATTCAATTCAATTGTGAAGAACGGTATGCTTATGTACCAGTAATTCTTTTTACGTAAGAGGTAAGGGGAGCAATTTGGGCAAAATGTCCATTGGCTTACATAGGGAAGGTCAAGGTCATTTTGGACAACAGGCTACTAGTTTGCTTGTGCAGCACAGCGCTCCTCTATTCAACCACACAGACCATACATGCCTAAAGCCAACCCTGTATAAATACAACATTGAATTCTTGTTTAAATAAATCCCAGTGAGAATCGGTGCAGTCATTGGTTCCTAGCAATTTGGTAGCTTGTATGTTGATTAAAATTGATTCAGGCAACATAGCTGCATCAACTGTGTGCAGACGACTCATATATTAGACATGATCTAATTAAAGCTAAATCAAAGGCATAAGGGTTTTCATGTTGCCTGATATCAGTGATAACATTTGGCAGATATAGCTGTCACTATACAGACACAGTACAAATTTCCTGCATTTATTGAGAAATGAGACAATAATGGCTTTGAACCTAAAGTTTTTGCCTTAAACATATCCGATGCATTTGTTCATAATTACCAATGCCAAATAACACTAAAAAATCCTGAAAAGTGATGAGAGAGAAACTTTAGGATATAACATAAGGATTTGCACTATAGTGAGCATTGTTCATAATGTTTGCTAGGAAAATATTAAAAAGTATTTCTATGTTGTGTACATGTGATATGGTAAATGGCAGCAGTTGAGAAGTGGCCATCAGACTGCCAAGACAGCAAGCTTGATTAAGCAGGGATTAACCCCCCTGAACATTACATTATTATGACCAGGAATACAAATTAAGCTGATCGGAAACTGTACGGTTTATAGCCACACCGCTCTTCATCCCCTATACCAACTTTTGGCAGGAGCTACAATCTCAGCTTTCACACATAATGCAGCATATACTGTATATACAGCATGTATGCCTTCTACACGTAACATTTGTACTGTTTATAGTATGGATTTGAGGAACAGTACAGGGAAACCTGTCAGGTAACATATATAAGATATCCATACAACACCATTCTTTAATATGGCTATGCACTATATAAGAGCAGAGAGATATTTTTAAAGGACTTCCTTTGTAAAGTTAAGAAAATAGTATGTAAAGAATGTTTAATAAAGAAAGAAATTGTTTAAAAGTAGAGTTGTCCTCTAAAGACTCATGACCAGATAAAACTGAAAGTTTGTAGTAATTTGCTGAATGATACAAGTAAAATTATTGTAAAATTTTTGTTTCAGTTCATGGAGAGTACTTAGGAGAATGTGCACTAAACAGTGTACCTGGTTTTGGTAGACTCAACCCAAGACTTGATGTGTTAATAGACTTTCAGAAAACACAAGTGGGCTTTGTTGTGGTAATTCAAGGCGAAAGTTAGATCAACATTGCAGAACTAAGGAGCTTCTAGGGTTCCATGCAAAACTAAACTGAAACATGCTTATCACCTCTCTGAGTGGGCAAAGCCTGACAATGAAGAAGTGAGTATGAATGTCCCTAAAGATGTGTCAGCTTTATCCCTTACATTTTCACATGATCTCTGTGCCGTCTACCATAACCCCTCACAATGTAATGAAAACATTAACCAAGATTTCACAAGTATCTTTTGATCTTTTTTTTATGGAAAACATGTAACAGAAATGGACACTCATCTCCTTGTACATTGACAAGGGGTCATGGGCTCAGGATTAGCACTTAACATAAAGCCTGTCAACCAATCATTCTACATATTTTGCATATAATTTCTATATGGACATCACACAACTAGACGGCAAATCCTTCAGTCAACCAATGTGTGTAATAGTAAACTGCAACATGATGGCTGTCCAATGAGCTAAACTAATTAGCCATACTTCTCTGTTTACTTTCCTGCTGAAAGATCATTGTGGAAGGCAATCAATTGCCAACATTCCGAAACACAACTTCTGTTATTGGCAAAAGATAAAAGGTATCAATCGACAACAGCGGACCTTTGTGATAGGCAGTGATCCCCATAGCCTATGAACAGCCTATGAACATATAACAGATCACCCCACATTCACAGTCCAATAATAGGAGCTTTACACTTCCATGCCTTCCCCTTTGCATGTATCTTCTCAGGCAGTTTATTTCTGTTTTTTTTTGGCACAAGATATTAAAAGACAGGCTTCAAATCTCAAGGCATTGCCTGGACCTACGTTTTGGTTAGGGGATTGGCAGTGAGTGCTTTTGGGGGCTCCTCTGGAAGAAGCTCAGCGATGTGAAGGGGACCATTCAAAGATTACCGGCTGTGGAACAGCAAGTACAGCCAAACTCTCTTTAACACCGATCATCCTCTTCTGTGTCACTCAATTCACGAGAAGCTATCACAGGTGACATACCACCCTTCCTTCTACGTCGATAATGACCATTGGGCATCTGCCACCCATGACGTAAAGGGGCAGAGCCAATTGTGTTAGAGCGGCCTAGACTGGTAGCCACAGCAACCTCAAAGGTAAGTGTGTCCTCAGTTGGACAGTCTGAGCTTTGCATCTCCTCGTGTATGGCCAAATATGGCTCTGAGATATAGTGCTGAGGGGTGGACTGGGAGCTGTGACGTCCCTGGAGAGAACAGGAAGACTCACTCAGACCTGGGTCACTTGGAAGAGGTGCTGCATTTTCGCTGCCATTCATAGGAGGGGAGCTGTGTTTTTGCCGGCGAATTAAAGAAGAGAAAGAGATAAGAGGTCTTGGGGTTGCAGGCACAGAAGGAAGCTGGCGCCGACCACGTCTTGGGGTGCTGGTGTCGGAAGGAATACAACTTTCATTTAAAGAGTCAAGAATCTGTGGGGATAGAAACACGTGTTTAACTCTGCAGCAAACCAATTTGAAAACATTTGGTAAGAACAATAAGACCAATTTTCATAAATCAACCTCATATTCAACCAGTTTTAAAGTTTATGTCCATCCACAACTTCTTGTTTTCATTTTGCGTGGGGCGAGAGTAGACAGCAGTGACTGGCAGTCAGCAGCTTTCTGCTCATGGAGCACTGAGAACCAAGCGATCAGCACTCTTTGATCGCTTGGTTTCAGTCTTAGGCAAGAGATGCAGCATCAGACCGATGCTGCATGCACCCACCTAGGTAAGTTTGATTCTTTAGAAAAAAAAGAATCCAAAATTTGTCTTTTAACTGATTAAGATTATAAAGTAGATATGAGAATTGGATCTTTAGGTGACACTAAGGGAAGGTTTTGCGTTTTCTTAATCAGGAGAATAAAACCATTGTTACTGAGACAGTAAGAGGAAATCTCTCTAATGGAGCTCATCACTAGCAGTAAAAACACAACAGAAGTACCAACCCCTTCCCACTCTTTTGGTGGCCAATAGAACAGTAAAGGCAGCACATATTACACACATTACACGTTGTTAGGCACATATTTAACCCCTTGATTGCCCCTAGATGGTCACCCCTTCCCAGCCAGTGTCATTAGTACAGTGTACAGTATGATCACTAATCACTGTATTAGTGTCACTAGCGATGTCACTGTCACTTAGAGCCAGATAATGGGTGTATTCTAAATTTGCCTAACGATCCTCCTGTTAGGCAGAAAGACCCAAAACTATACTCTCTACTAGCACCTACCTAGGAGGGTGCTACACATGGTTTATTGTTGCTAATACCAGTTGTGCCTGTCTCTCTTATTTATATACAGTATATATATCCATCTCCTTGCATGACAATACAAATGGTTGGTTTACAGATGTCTTTAACCCTTACTTGCACGCTGCTGTGTGTGTGGCTGGGGGACAGCTGGTGATCACGGTGTTCACATGCAGCCTGCGGACTCCTCTCTTCAGAGTTGCAACGGGAGGGATCAGGAGATAAAAGATGTTTCCTCTCCTTAGAACGGCCTCGTTCTCTTCCTCCTGAACGATGAGTATCTAAGCGACCTGCAAGACATAAGATATCAGTGGTGGATTAGAACCAAACCAATCTAATACCCATAACTAATAGCAGGCCCTGGCATTTAAAGGCTTAGTCAACTTTTGTAACCATGTTTTATATTACACCCATATTTATCCCAACCTTGCCACCACTGAAGAAATACTCATTCCTACCCATCCATTAAAGCCCAACAGTGGGGCAAGAAGCAACCATTGGGTGTAGGACAGTGGATGGTGGCTAGTGAATGGTAACAAGGAATCTTGGAAGATGTATTCTCTTTGACTACTTAAATGTTGCAAGATGTTGTGGAGTGCCCGCTGCTATCCCTCCCACAGAACCTAGCATTCACAATCCTTAGGGGGCTCCAATACTTCATAAAAACAGGAATAAAATCATGAAAATAAGTTATTTGGAAACATTTATTTTAAAAGCATTTTGCCTGAATGCATATGAGTTATGGGTGTTTTTGTTAGCCCGAAGTTCCAACCATAAAACCTCATACACACGGACGTTTTTTACCATCACACTTTTTTGCATTTTTTTCAGCTCTCCATGTTATTCAATGGCCGCATACAAACACTGACGTTTTTGAGCTGTAGATGGCGTCGGCGTTCTTAAGGATTCAATTGGAACGCAGGAACCGCACATTCCGAGGCTGTAGCGTTATGGCATTTTTGATGCTGAGCCGGCATAACGTTCACTAATGCGCATTAACGCCTTAGCAGTGTTAACCGGCGTTTTCAGGTTCAAAAATAGCATAGGAATGTTTTCTTTAACAAAACGCGACGTAGCGCTGATGCTCAATAAGGCAGATGCAAAACGCAGATGAAATCCCTCTTTTGACGCCGATTTTTGCCTGATGTAGATCCCGACGTTTTGCTATTACGCCAGTGTGTATGAGGCCTAAAAGGAAAATATAGGGGTTTATTTATAAATGTTTCATACAAGATTCACACAACTTTTACCCAGTAAAAGTTCCAATGGATTCCAATGAAATCCAATTGGAAAAATGTGCGAATCTTGGGTGTAGGTTGTATGATTCTTGTATGAAATCATTTATAAATAGACCTCACAGTGAGATGTTGCACTTTTTTTAGTTTGAGATTTTCACATTTCTACATGCTTGCCTTCCATATTTGTGTTGTATTAAATGTAATATGTTGTAGATTAGTAACTAGCGTAAATAGTTGTTCAGTGATATTACTATGCTTTCTACTTAAAAAATGTTGAGATAAGATGTCAGGCACAGAGGATTTGCATAATTTTCAATGGCTCAGCCAATGTATGTACAGAGGTTTGCCATTGTTTTTAATAGTGCTAGTTCACATGCAGCATATTGACACCTATGGGCAAAAAAGGTCATGTCCATTTTTTACCCATCAATGTACATTATACTGTAAAGGCTTTGGGCAACACATATCAATGCATTATGAAACACATATCAACAATGCACCTAAAAATGCAATGCATGTGCAAGTGTTATTCAAACTTCAATGATTTTTAAGGAATACATATCTGGAGTAAAAAGTGTCTTTTTAATATACAGTATCTCACAAAAGTGAGTACAGCCCTCACATTTTTGAAAATATTTTATTATATCTTTTAATGTGACAGCACTGATGAAATTACATTTTGCTTCAATGTAAATTAGTGAGTGTACAGCTTGTATAACAGCGTAAATTTTCTGTCCCCTCAAAATAACTCAACACACAGCCATTAACGTTTAAACCGCTAAGTGAAAATGTCTAAACTGGACCCAGTTAGCCATTTTACCTCCCTGGTGTCATGTGACTCGTTACAAGGTCTCAAGTGTGAATGGGGAGCAGGTGTGTTAAATTTGGTGTTATCGCTCTCACTCTCTCATACTGGTCACTGCAAGTTCAACATGGCACCGCATGGCAAAGAACTCTCTGAGGATCTGAAAAAAGAATTGTTGCTCTACATAAAGATGGCCTAGACTATAAGAAGATTGCCAAGATCCTGAAACTGAGCTGCAGCACAGTGGCCAAGACCATACAGCGGTTTAGCAGGACAGGTTCCACTCAGAACAGGCCTTGCCATTTTCGACTAAAGAAGTTGAGTGCACATGCTCAGCGTCATATCCGGAGGTTGTCTTTGCGAAATAGACGTATGAGTGCTGCCAGCATTGCTGCAGGGGTTGAAGGGGTTGGGGGATCAGCCTGTCAGTCCTCAGACCATATGCCGCACGCTGCATCAAATTGGTCTGCATGGCTGTCACTCCAGAAGGGAGCCTCTTCTAAAGATGATGCACAAGAAAGCCTGAAAACAGTTTGCTAAAGACAAGCAGACTAAGGACATGGATTACAGGAACCATGTCCTGTGGTCTGATAAGACCAAGATAAACTTATTTGGTTCAGATGGTGTCAAGTATGTGTGGCGGCAACCAGGGGAGGAGTACAAAGACAACTGTGTCTTGCCTACAGTCAAGCATGGTGGTGGGAGTGTCATGGTCTGGGGCTGCATGAGTGCTACTGGCACTGGGGAGCTACAGTTCATTGAGGGAACCATGAATGCCAACATGTACTGTGACATACTGAAGCAGAGCATGATCCACTCCATTTGGAGAATGGGACACAGGGCAGTATTCAAACATGATAACGACCCCAAACACACCTCCAAAATAACCACTGCCTTGCTAAAGAAGCTGAGGGTAAAGGTGATGGACTGGCCAAGCATGTCTCCAGACCTAAACCCTACTGACCATCTGTGGGGCATCCTCAAATGGAAGGTAGAGAAGCGCAAGGTCTCTAACATCGACCAGCTCCGTGATGTCATCATAAAGGAGTGGAAGAGGACTCCAGTGGCAACCTGTGAAGCTCTGGTGAACTCCATGCCCGAGAAGGTTAAGGCAGTGCTGGAAAATAATGGTGGGCACACAAAATATTGACACTTTGGGCCCAATTTGGACATTTTCACTTAGGGGTGTACTCACTTTTGTTGCCAGCGGTTTAGACATTAATGGCTGTGTGTTGAGTTATTTTGAGGGGACAGCAAATTTACACTGTTATACAAGCCGTACACTCACTACTTTACACTGTAGCAAAGTGTAATTTCTTCAGTGCTGTCACATGAAAAGTTATAATAAAATATTTACAAAAATGTGAGGGGTGTACTCATTTTTGTGACATACTGTATGTATGTTCAGATTTAAAGATATTATTATTTTCTGTAAATCTTTGCATGCATTCCTGACCAACCTGTATCAGAATTAATTCGATGGGTAGATAGTCTTAGAGAAGCATGATAACTGCGCCGTTGCTGCTTGTAGCTATCCATACCGCCTCTATCTAATGAGAAATCATCCAACCAGGAACTGCGTGCTCGCTTATCCGCAGTAGTGGAGAAAGAGCGCCTCATGGAACTCACATCAGCAAGGACCTGCAAGGTCAGAAGGAAACAAAAAAGAAGAAAATATCCACACAAAAATACATATCTACTTACATTAGGGATTGTTTGAAAGAAATGAATGGCTGAACATAAAGTAAAGACTTGGTAGTTATTGTGATGATTCATATGGCATCAGAATATAATGTAGTGTTGCGTTCCAATGACTACTGGGTTCAAGGTACTGTTGCTTTGACTATGTCCTAAAGAATAACTGTACTTTTCCAAAATTCCCCTTTAACATGCAGATGCCATACTGTAAATATAAAGCTGTACCCTCTTTTGAAAGAAAATGGAATCTTTTTTTATGTAAAGTATGTACAATCTTTGTTTCACAAATAAACATTTAATACATGAAAATTGTATTTTTAGAGCACTATAGGTTGTCTAAAAAAGGTAGCACAATACTAGCAGCTTGCTTTGAGGTATGCATCATCTGAATGAAATGCTAGACAAAGATATCCTTTGAGGGATGAGTCACTATGATGAGTTACTGCTCTGACTAATTTGTGTCTCTGTATGTCAGCTTGACCTTTTAAGCTCTGTAAACAACATTTTTACAACAAAGAAGCATATGAAACAAATTTAAAAAAACAAACAAAATGAGCCAAGAGCTCCACCTACTGACTGGTAAAAAATGACATATTATTCGTACTGTCTATTTGCCTGACATGTATGTGTTTCATTTTTTGTTTTTTTGTTTTTTAATATAAAACCATTATACATGGTCTTTAACCGCTTGCCGACCGCTGATCGGCATTTGACGGCGACAATGTGGCTCTGTAACGCAAAACGCCGTCATACGACGGCGGCCGCGATACAGAGCCACTGTGAGCGCGCGCGCGCGCCGCCGGAGGCGCACGCTCACTGTGTTCGGGGGGCCAGGGAGCGGGTGCGGCGGCTTCGATTGCCGCCGGCCACCCGCGATGCCCCCCCCGGAGTGAAAGAGCGGAGGTCCGTGTATGTAAACACGGACCTCCGCTCTGTGTAAGGGGGAAGGGCTGTGATCACAGCCTTCCTGTACATGAAGGCTGTGACCACTTCCCTTCCCCAGCTAGGCAAGCCCCCATACAGTTAGAACACGCCCAGGGAACATAGTTAACCCTTAGCGCGCCCCCTGCAGGTTAACCCCTTCACTGCCAATGGCATTTACACAGTAATCAGTGCATTTTTATAGCACTGATCGCTGTATAAATGCCAATGGTCCCAAAAAAGTGTCAAAATGTTCCGACATGTCCGCTGAAATATCGCAGTACCGCAAAAAATTGCAGATTGCCGCCATTTTTAGTAAAAAATAAAAAAAAATTAAAAACCCCAAAAATGAATTCTCATCATCCGTAAACGCGACCACTTTTGCGCAAACCAATCAATAAACACCGATTGCGATTTTTTTTATCGCAAATATGAGGAAGAATATAAATTGGCCAAAAACGGTGAAAAAAAATGTTTTTTTATATTTTTTTTTTGGATTTGTATTTTAGCAAAAAGTAAGAAATTTGTTTTTTTTTGCAAAATTGTCGCTCTTCTTTTGTTTATAGCGGCGATCAGAAATGACGCAGAGGTGATCAAATACCACCAAAAGAAAGCTCTATTTGTGGGAAAAAAAGGACACAAATTTCGTTTGGGTACAACGCCGCACGACTGCGCAATTGTCAGTTAAAACGACGCAGTG
>BLSH010437367.1:1392957-1424063 GCA_018402905.1 Glandirana rugosa
CAAAATCTGTGACTTCTGTACTATGTCCTCTACCAGTCTCTGACTCCTGTACCTTGACCTCTCCCCCAGTGCTCTCCAGTTCCCCCCAGTGCTCTCCAGTTCCCCCCAGTGCTCTCCAGTTCCATGTCCTCAGTCTCTGACCATCTCCTGTATCATGTCTTCAGTGTCTAAAACCGCCTCCCGTATCATGTCCTCAGTCTTTGACCATCTCCAGTACCATGTCTGCAGTCTCTGACCATCTCTTGTGTCATGTCCTCAGTCTCTAACCATCTCTTGTATCATACCTGAAGTCTCTGACTATCTCTTGTATCGTGTCTGCAGTCTTTAACCCTCTCTTGTATCATGTCTGCCGTCTATAACCATCTCTTGTATCATGTCTGCAGTCTCTATCTCCTGTGCGATATCTGCAGTCTCTGACCATCTCTTGTATCGTATCCACAATCTCTGACCATATCCTGTATCATGTCTGCAGTCTCTGACCATCTCTTGTATCATGTCTGCTGTCTCTGACCATCTCTTGTATCATGTCTGCAGTCTCTAACCATCTCTTGTATCTCTTGGGGTATGCAGATAGTTCTGGGCAGGGATGGGGATACATTGTGGAGAGGGATGGATGATGCAGGTTGGGGATGGGAATACATTGTGGAGAGGGATGGATGATGCTGGGCGCGTCTGGGGATACATTGTAGAAAGGAATGTGGATAATTCTGGGCGGGGATGGGGATACATTTTTGAGGTGGGGGTTCCCCCACTTTTTTTCCCAGGACTTGACCCCTGATTAAACTCCAAGGGGATCAGGAACACAGGCAGAAAATGTGGCAGCGATATGATGTAATTGACTTCAGAAGATGACAAGTCAGTGCATAGGTCATCCCGTCCGACTCCACATTTTTGTGAAATATCACCTTTGAACATCGTCCTTTAGAGTTCATGCCATCTGGCTTGTGTGACTCCTCTGAGATCTCTAAGACTTCATTGACAGGTGCATTTGACCAACAAATGACCACCTTCTGATTTGCATTTTGACCTGATTCAAGTGGGTTTTGCATTCCTATAGACATGTGTGAGGCTGCAAACCCAATCTGATGCAAACATAAAAAAGTCAACATGACCCTTAATCCTTGACTGCTTATTTTTTCTGTTATTAATGCAGTAATATAATGAAATCAAAAAGCTTGCCAACTCCTTACAATCTACTTCAAAACCTTGTGGACTTCAGTTTGAAGCTAAGACTAAACTGCCAGCAGAAAAAAATGTAATTTAGATACAGTGGGGTCATTTACTAAAACTGGAGAGTGCAAAATCTGGAGCAGCTCTGCACAGAAAGCTTCCAGGTTTTATTGTCAAAGCTTAATTTAACAAGCTGAAGTTAGAAGCTGATTGGCTACCATGCACAGCGGCACCAGATTTTGCACTCTCCAGTTTTAGTAAATCAACCCCAGTATCTCACAAAAGTGAGTACACCCCTCACGTTTTTGTAAATATTTTATTATATCTTTTCATGTGACAACACTGAAGAAATGACACTTTGCTACAATGTAAAGTAGTGAGGGTACAGCTTGTATAACAGTGTAAATTTTCTGTTCCCTCAAAATAACTCAACACACAGCCACTAATGTCTAAACCACTGGCAACAAAAGTGAGTACACCCCTATGTGAAAATGTCTAAATTGGGCCCAACGTGTCAATATTTTGTGTGGCCACCATTATTTTCCAGCACTGCCTTTAGCCTCTTGGGCATGGAGTGCACCAGACCTTCACAGGTTACCACTGGAGTCCTCTTCCACTCCTCCATGATGACATCACAGAGCTGGTGGATGTTGCGCTCCTTCACCTTCCGTTTGTGGATGCCCCACTGATGCTCCATAGGGTTTGGGTCTGGAGACATGCTTGGCCAGTCTTTCACCTTTACCCTTAGCTTCTTTAGCAAGGCAGTGGTCAACTTAGAGGTGTGTTTGGGATCATTATGTCTGAATATTGCCCTGCGGCCCAGTCTCCGAAGGGAGGAGATCATGCTCTGCTTCAGTATGTCACAGTACATGTTGGCATCATGGTTCCCTCAATGAACTGTAGCTCCCCAGTGCCAGCAGCACTCATGCAGCCCTAGACTATGACAATCCCACCACCTCCATCACCATGCTTGACTGTAGGCAAGACACACTTGTCTTTGTACTCCTCACCTGGTTACCGCCACACATGCTTGACACCATCTGAACCAAATAAGTTTATCTTGGTCTCATCGGATCACAGGACATGGTTCCAGGGAGCCATGTTCTTAGTCTTTCTTTTGGGACGACAGCCATGCAGACCAATTTTATGCATTGTGCAGCATATGCTCTGAGCACTGACAGGCTGACTCCCCACCTCTTCAACCTCTGCAGCAATGCTGGCAGCACTCATATGTCTATTTCCCAAAGACAGCCTCTGGATATCACACTGAGCACGTGCACTCAACTGATTTGGTCGACCATGGCGAGGCCTGTTCTGAGTGGAACCTGTCCTGTTAAATTACTGTATGGTCTTGGCCACCGTGCTGCAGCTCAGTTTCAGGGTCTTGGCAAACTTCTTATAGCCTAGGCCATCTTTATGTAGAGCAAAAATTGCTTTTTTGCAGATTCTGATAGAGTTCTTTGCCATGTTGAACTTCCAGCGACCAGTATGAGAGAGTGAGAGCGATAACACCAAATTTAACAAACCTGTTCCACATTCACACCTGAGACCTTGTAACACACTAACAAGTCATATGACAACGAAGAGGAAAAATGGCTAATTGGGCCCAATTTGGACATTTTCACTTAGGGGTGTACTCAATTTTGTTGCCAGTGGTTTAGACATTAATGGCTGTGTGTTGAGTTATTTTGAGGAGAAAGCAGATTTACACTGTTATACACGCTGTACACTCACTACTTTACATTGTAGCAAAGTGTCATTTCTTCAGTGTTGTCACATGAACAGATATAATAAAATATTTACAAAAATATGAAGGGTGTACTCACTTTTGTGAGATACCGCATATCACCTAATAGCCACAAAGCATATAAATCCACCATGTGTGTGCCAAATTCTTTTGCAAACCCTTGTACTATGTAAAAGTAATGGTGATACTATCACTGTGCTGCATAGAGAACAGAGCCTTGGTAGGGCCCTGAAGCTTCTCCTACCTGCGGCTGCCTTTAGACAACTACTGGAGGGGGCTGATGGAATACCTGTCACCCTGCCCAAGGATAGAGAACAGAAGTTACTGGTTTTAATTACAGGAAACTGTTGCACAGAGGCAAAGTACCGGGTTTGTTTGCTGCTAGATTACTCCCTAAATCTGAACGAAATACACAAAGGATACCAAAATTCAAGTGCAAATAACCATGTTACTTGTATGTACACAATATTGGATTAGGCTGGATTTCAGCTTTAAATCTTTGACATTGTGGGAACCAAAAAGAAAGTCCTTCTAATACACTCATCACTAATTATATGCATGTGTGTATGAGATATGGGGGGGCAAAAATGCATTAATGAAGGGGAATATAATGATCACCTACTATGGCCTATGTTTGTTATTTAAGCTATGTTACTCAATATGCTTTCTTAGGTAAACAGCAATTTAAAAAAATGTAGCATGTCATTTACTCAGTGTGTGTACAGCAGTCATAGCCATTCTGTAACTCCATATGGACTATTTTCTCAATTACAAACTGTCAGCACAGTTTTTTCAAGCATGCCAGTTCCTACCATGCATCATTCACACACAATCCCATTGCTGACAAAGAGGCTCAATTAGCTTCTCTATCAGACATGTTTACCAGAGACAACTGTTCTTCAAAGTCTTCATCGTCCTGGTCCAGACATGGTGCTTGAAATATCTCCTCGGGGGACAGTGGGCTGAGTGAAGGGAAACCAGCCCTGAAAACATACAGCAAAAAAAAAAAAAAAAACTGAGTACTAAGGTACACCAGAAGATCACTTGATATCATCAACTGACGGAAGGGGCACCGTTATAGAACTCACAGCCCTGACAATGTATCCTGCTGGAGGTATGGTAAGGCTTTGGCATTGGATAATATTTCCTCAGGTAATGATGAGGCTTCCATTCTTTGAAACATTGGTGCATTTTTCTATGAAGAAACAGAATATAATAGTAGTAGTCATATATTAAACTGACACATAATAAAAAAAAAAAATCACACTGTTAACGGTAGGGTTGGGTCCACTCAGATTTTGTGGCAATCATTTCTTTTGTTACTCAAAAAGTAAATCTTGGAGACTTTGGGAACTGAACATGTTCTTCCATGTGATTCAACTTCAGCCTCAGAAACAACTTGCTTTTAACACCCACCACTTAGCATACTAAAGGATGGATTTTATACTGTCTGGATGAAAGTAGAAAATCCTTCTAATAGGCATAACTCATATGCAGTTTATACAATTTATACAGTCTATAGACACACTGCAAATAATGCAGAAGCCAATGTAGGTAAGGGGTGATTGTAGATAAAAAACAAACTGTGCAGCTCTGACTAAAGTTGAATAATGCTATAGGTGTAGGCCATTTACATACCTCCCAAAGCCTGACTTGAATACTGCTAGGACATTGCTAAGGGAGGCCTAGTTGTTACGGCTTACCTCCACCATCACAGGACCTCTTTCTCTGATTTAAACCACCTCACATGTGCTCTCTCCCGATGCAGTAGCTCTGAGCTCAGCATTTGAGAGCTCACTCCTGTGATGGTGGAGGTGAAGTGCTAGGCCTCACTTAGCAATGTTCTAGCAACATCCTGGGAGTATTCCAGTCAGGCTTCAGGAGGTACTTAAATGGCCTACACCTATAGCAAGGGCATTATTCAACCTTATTTTTTCCAAATACATTTTATTGAGGTTTTTCATTTTTACAAATAAACCACACAAACCATACCAATAACATCAAATACATCTGTTTGTAAGCTGCATATATATGAAAATTGGGATCAAAGGGAAGAACATCTACTGTAAATATCCTCACACATTACAATTCATGAACATATTTTTCCCTTCCCTACATCATAGCAGTAAAGTGATGTACACTGTCAATCCACACAATAGAAAAATTACCCAGAGAAGAGGTCATCTCAAGAATAAGTGCATTCTATTTATGAGTACATAGTGCGATCACTAAATGTAATGTGTAAATTCGTTTTGTTACAATATCTAAACTTCAGATAATAAAGATAAGTATTGTACCGCGTTCAGTCACTAAAACTCAGCATATGACAAAAGTCAACATTGAAATAGCTGCTGGGTTACCAGGCACAGGGGTGCTAGACCAGGAATGGCCAACCAAAGCTCCCAGAGTTGAATTTGTTTGGGGCACCCCTATGTGCAAAAATCTGTCATTGTTTGAGTATTGTATTAACATTACACCACTCCCCAGATGTAGGGGGACTAGGGGAATGCCATTTCATGAGTTTACGTGCACGAATAAGAGTCTAGAGATAGGGTCTCTAACTTCAGGCAGGCATGCCTCTTCATCCAAACTCCCTTATATACATGTCAGTGGGTCATGAGTAATTTGCATCTGGAAAACTCTATTGATTGTTTCTCCCATCATATGCCAGTAACAAACTAGTTTTCGGCATTTCCAGAACATATGGAGGAGGTCAGCTGATGAACCCCAGCATTGAGGAGAACCCGGCTCATCCTTACATTGTCACTGAAATAATCTTAGTGGGGTTCAATATGCTCTATGGATCAAAAATAATTGGAGTAGTCTCTGTGTGGGTGAGAGAGACACCAACGACATTAGTTCTAGAATTCCTTGCTAAGTTTCGTCTTCTAGCTCACCTAGATCTTTCTCCCACCCTTTTCTACCAGGTATTTTTTTTTTTTTTTCATTGCAAGAGTACCCAGGTATTTATCTAGAAGTTAAATATACAGGAAGGACATTTTTATCTGTGGCTTTAGCGAGAGATTCAATGAGTAGGTCGACATTAAGGATAGATTTGTTGATTTGGCTTGGGAGGTAAGTGCATGGCGTGTTTGGAGATATTGAAAAAGTCTGTAAGATGGAATTTGACACATCTCCTGTGTATCTTGTAAGGACACAGTGTTTGTTTTTATCTACTACCCCTTATCTGCATAGGCAGATTTTTGGTAATGGTGAACTAAGGCCGGTCATACACGGTTCGAATCTCGACTGGTTTAGCAGGAACTGGCTGAGATTCAAACCGTTAATGGGCAGGCTGAATGTACCAAGTTGATAAATCGATAAACTTGGGTACAACCAACCTTCCAGATTCGATTGCGCTTATCGCAAGCGGCTGCTATAGCCGCTAGCAATAATCACTGTCTTCTCTCAGTGGCGACGACTTCCCTTGCCCCCTCGCCGGGAGAAGACATTTGCTGATTCCCCTGTCAGAACTGTCTGTCTGTGTTGATGGTGGATTCTGTTGTTCTATATTGGCCGCTTTATGTAGAATATTTCATATACATATACATACACACAGTTTTTTATAATATGTTCATAAGTGTTTACTGTAGGCTATGATTTATGGCCTAACACAGCTGACAGGATAGTTGCATTTTTCATATCAAAAGGGCCAGAGGAGTTACTTGCAGGGGATTGTAAAATGCAGACTTAAAAAAAAACAGTAAAAGGACCATGGGGGCTGTTAATGCAATTTGGTAAGAAGGCAGTCATTCTTTCTTTCTCCATCAAGAGATGAGGGCAAAGGTCTAGAATATAGTGTAGGAAGAATGGGACTCTGAAGGCTACTTGTTCATTGTAATATTTACTCTGTTGAATTTTGTCATCTGTTGCAAGTATCTTATGGACTTTGTTCTGTCTGAAGTTTCAATGAATGCATTCTCTGGAAGAACGGATTGATTGCTGGGGGGAGATAACTCACATTATATAAATAAATAATTAATTAATCATCCTTCCACTGCTACATCACTACAGATTCATGTTGCAGGAAAGATACTTGCACCGTGTATGGACAGCCTAACACTTTATGTAAATCATGTTAAGGCATGGCAAAAAAAACTGCACTACAAGTATGGTTTTACAAATTTCAACTGTAATTGCAAGATCCACCAATATATCCAGAGCTCAGTAAACAATAAGCTATACCAACACAGTTTAGATAGATATAAGAAATAGTTCTATTTAATAAGGCACCAATTCCCATACATCCTTCACGGCTCTGACAACAGTAAAGTCTAATTGTTTGCCATGCCTTAAAGCAATTTGAATCTAATTTATCTGTGCTTCTTTTTACTACACAGACTGGAAATTTTCGTACTCTGCAATCTTCCATTCTGCACGAACAGTGGGGTAACCTGGAGGATAGCTACATAGTGATAGAGCCTCACCTGTTCTTCCAACTGCTGCCTTTGCTTTTTGGCTTTACTCTGCTTATAATAGTCCATGATCATCATAGCAGCATAAATCTTGCCCACAGTGAGATCAGAGGCTAAGAGAGAATGAAAATATGTGTTTAAAATGACCACTTTACAGATGTACAGTAATAATGATCTATAATTTTATTTCAGATACTTCTATAACATAGGTGTTATTTCCAAATATACAGTATTATTATTCTAACAATAACCCATGTGGCTGCCTTTTAAGGAATCCATTGGAGAGTGGATAGAATCATTGACTGCATAATGGAAAGATGTGTATACAAGTAGTATTACCTATGGATCAGGATCCAATCGGAGCTCCATGAATATTTTTTCAGGTCTTAAGAAAACCGGATATGCAATATATACCTCAACCACTTTGGGATCCCACAACTATTGAATATATAAAACCAACACTTTGTGTTACATAATAATAATACACTCAGGCTGGCTGGGATATCTGATCAATCAAAAAATAATAATCGGCCTCGCAATTAATATTGCAACTCCCTGAACTCTTACCTTCCCCACACTGGCCACCCAATGCCTGCAGTGTCCCTCCACTGCTCCCAACACTGCCCCCCGCTCTTACCATAACTCCTGCACCCCAAATACCACAATGCACCATAGAACCTCCTCTCCCCACCTGACCCAAATCCCACACTCTCAAGCAGCACCCGCAGGCCCCCCTTTCCCCACCATGCCTACACCCCCTTGTTCTTACCACAACACCTGTACCCCCTCTCATAACGGCACCTTCTCCCTAGCCCATTCCATGCGTGCATGAAGCCCAGCTTCCACCTCTTCCAATTCTCACCAACATGCCTGTATTATCACTACCACCACCTCAACCACAGACCCATCTCTCACCTGACATGTGCACAAAGCACCCCCCTCCCCATAACATTGTATGCCCTCAAACCCCCTTTTCACTTTCATGACTGTGACCCCAAACCTTCACCACCCTGCTTGTACTCCCTTTCTCTTACCCAGTCTGTGTTTGTTTATCCCCACTCTCATTACCAGCCCCCACACTGCCACCCAACTGCTGCAGAAAGTGCACCCCCCTTGACACCTAGTACCTCTAAACCTCATCTTCCCTTCCTGCTCTGAACACTATGCCTGCAACTCCCCCTTTTTCAATGCTCCCAGCATCCTAACCTTGCCCGTTTTAAAATTTTACTACAACCCCAAATTCAAAAAAATGTAATGATTTGCAAACCTCATAAATCCATATTTTATTCAAAATGCCATTAAAAAAAATATATTGTAATTTTGAAATTGATGGCAGCAACAGGTCTCAAGAAAGTTGGGACAGGGCAACAAAAGGATGACAAGGTAAATGGTAATAATGAGGAAAAGCTGGCAGAACATTTTCCAACTAATTAGGTTAATTGACAACAGGTCAGTAACATGATTGGGTATAAAAAGGGCATCTTAGATAGTCAGAGTATCTCAGAAGTAAAGATGGGCAGAGGTTCACCAATCTGTGAAAAGCTGCATCTAAAGATTATCAAACAATTTCAGGATAATGTTTCTCAACGTAAAATTGTGAAGACTCTAAATATATCATCATCTACAGTACATAATATCATCAAAAAATCCTGAGAATCTGGAGAAATCTCTGTGCAAGGGACAAGGCTGAAATGCAATGATGGATACCCTAGATCTTTGGGCCCTCACATGGGACTGCGTTAAAAACAGGCATGATACAGTGATGGACATCACTTCATGGGCTCCAAAAATCACTGTCTGTGAACATAGCTCACCATCCCATCCATAAATGCACTTTAAAGCTCTATCATGCAAAGAAGAAGCCCTATCTCAAAATGATCCAGAAACACAACAATCTTCTCTGGGCTAAAGCCCATTTAAAATGGTCTGTTGCAAAGTAAAAAAAAGTGTTCTGTATTCAGACGAATCAAAATCTGACTTTATTTTTGGCAACCATGTGCACCATGTCCTCTGGATTAAAGAGCAGAGGGACCTCCCGGCTTGTTATCAGGGCTCAGTTCACAAGTAGGGATGGGCTAAACACACCCCGGTTCGGTTCACACCAGAACACCACAAATAGGCAAAAAGTTCTAGCGAACATGGGAACCCAATTAAAATCTATGGGGCACAAACATGAAAAATCAAAAGTTATTGCCATAAAAAGTGTATGGGGACCCGGGTTCTGCCCTGGGGGGACATTTATCAATGCAAAAAAAAGTTTTTAAAACAACAGTTTTTTCAGGAGCAGTGATTTTAATGATGCTTAAAGTGAAACAATAAAAATTAAATATTCCTTTAAATATCATGTCTGAGGGTCCCCTTATACTTTCTGTAAAGTGGCACATCTGTGCAATGTATATAAAATGCTGCAGCAATAATGACATTTCTAAAGGAAAAAATGTAATTTAACCACTTCCACACCGCGCGCAGTATATTTACTGCGGCAGTGTGGACGTGTCCAGCAAATTGCCGTAAATAAACGGAGATTTGCGAAGTGGTTGCTAGGGGGCACGTACGCATGCCCGCCGTACTCCGGAGCCCGATGTCCGCCCGCGAGCCGCCATGAGCTGCCACAGCCAAAGAACGGGTAACCGCCGATTTAAACACTGCGGTTCCCTGCTCTGTCAGTGAGGGCATAGGAGATCTACTGATTCCTGTCACTGGGATCAGTTAGATCTCTTTTGTCCATGGTAGCCCAGCCCCCCCACAGTTAGAACACGCCTAGGGAACACAGTTAACCCCCAAATCTCCCCCTGCAGGTTAACCCCTTCCCTACCAATGACATTTACACAGTAATCAGTGGACATTTAAATTTCTGATAGCTGTATAAATGTCATTGGTCCCAAAAAAGTGTCAAAAATGTCCGACATGTCCGCCCCAATATCGCAGTACCGCTAAAAATCACAGATCACCGCCATTACTAGTAAAAAAAATAAAATAAATAAAAACCCCAGAAATTAATTCTCATCATCTGTAAACTCGGCAACTTTTGCGCAAACCAATGAGGAAGAATATAAATCGGCCAAAATCGATGAAAAAAAATGTTTTTTTATATATATTTTTTTTGGATTTGTATTTTAGCAAAAAGTAAGAAAAACTGTTTTTTTTGCAAAATTGTTGCTCATTTTTTGTTTATAGCGGTGATCAGAAGTGACGCAGGGGTGATCAAATACCACAAAAAGAAAGCTCTATTTGTGGGAAAAAAAGGACGCAAATTTAGTTTGGGTACAATGTCGTGCGACCGCGCAATTGTCAGTTAAAACGACGCAGTGCCAAATCGCAAAAAGTGCTCTGGTCCTAACCTGGGAAATCCTTCCGGGGCTGAAGTGGTTAAACTTGCTTGTGGCTGTAATGTATTGCTGGCTCCGGTAATATAGATGAAAAGTCAATGAAAAAATGGCATAGGGTCCCCCCCCAGTCCATACCAGGCCCTTGGGGTTTGGTATGAACTTTAAAATCCTTAAATCCTTACCAGACCCATATCTGAGCAAGCAACCTGGCAGGTCGGGATAGGGGCGGACAAGACTGAACCATACCAGGCTGCTTGCCCTCAACATGGGGAGGGTGCTTTGGGGTGCGCCCCAAAGCACCTTGTCCCCATGTAGATGGGGACAAGGGCCTCTTCCCGACTACCCTAGTCGGTGGTTGTCGGGGCCTGTGGGCTTGGGGCTTATCAGAATCTGCAAGCCCCCTTTAATAAGGGGGCCCCCAGATCACGCCCCCCCCCCATGTGAATAGGTATTGGGTACATTGTATCCCTACCCATTCACCAAAAAAAGTGTCAAAAAGTAAAAACCACAGCAGACAGTTTTTGACAATTCCTTTATTTAAAAAAAAAGTGTCCCGCCATGTACATCCATCGTCAATCACGATGCCTGATGGACCCGAAAAATAAAAACAATGAAAAAAACTCTGCCTCCATGGGAGGGCTCCCACCGATTGCTGTTTTCACTCTGACAGCTCTTATATACAGTGCCTTGCGAAAGTATTCTGCCCCCTTGAACTTTGCGACCTTTTGCCACATTTCAGGCTTCAAACATAAAGATATAAAACTGTAATTTTTTGTGAAGAATCAACAACAAGTGGGACACAATCATGAAGTGGAATGAAATTTATTGGATATTTCAAACTTTTTTAACAAATAAAAAACTGAAAAATTGGGCGTGCAAAATTATTCAGCCCCCTTAAGTTAATACTTTGTAGCACCACCTTTTGCTGCGATTACAGCTGTAAGTCGCTTGGGGAAGTCTCTATCAGTTTTGCACATCGAGAGACTGAAATTTTTGCCCATTCCTCCTTGCAAAACAGCTCGAGCTCAGTGAGGTTGGATGGAGAGCATTTGTGAACAGCAGTTTTCAGTTCTTTCCACAGATTCTCGATTGGATTCAGGTCTGGACTGTGACTTGGCCATTCTAACACCTGGATATGTTTATTTGTGAACCATTCCATTGTAGATTTTGCTTTATGTTTTGGATCATTGTCTTGTTGGAAGACAAATCTCCGTCCCAGTCTCAGGTCTTTTGCAGACTCCATCAGGTTTCCTTCCAGAATGGTCCTGTATTTGGCTCCATCCATCTTCCCATCAATTTTAACCATCTTCCCTGTCCCTGCTGAAGAAAAGCAGGCCCAAACCATGATGCTGCCACCACCATGTTTGACAGTGGGGATGGTGTGTTCAGGGTGATGAGCTGTGTTGCTTTTACGCCAAACATAACGTTTTGCATTGTTGCCAAAATGTTCGATTTTGGTTACATCTGACCAGAGCACCTTCTTCCACATGTTTGGTGTGTCTCCCAGGTGGCTTGTGGCTAACTTTAAACGACACTTTTTATGGATATCTTTAAAAAGTGTCTTTCTTCTTGCCACTCTTCCATAAAGGGCAGATTTGTGCAGTATACGACTGATTGTTGTCCTATGGACAGAGTCTCCCACCTCAGCTGTAGATCTCTGCAGTTCATCCAGAGTGATCATGGGCCTCTTGGCTGCATCTCTGATCAGTCTTCTCCTTGTATGAGCTGAAAGTTTAGAGGGACGGCCAGGTCTTGTTAGATTTGCAGTGGTCTGGTACTCCTTCCATTTCAATATTATCGCGTGCACAGTGCTCCTTGGGATGTTTAAAGCTTGGGAAATCTTTTTGTATCCAAATCCGGCTTTAAACTTCTCCACAACAGCATCTCGGACCTGCCTGGTGTGTTCCTTTTTCTTCATGATGCTCTCGGCGCTTTAAAGGGACCTCTGAGACTATCACAGTGCAGGTGCATTTATACGGAGACTTGATTACACACAGGTGGATTCTATTTATCATCATTAGTCATTGAGGTCAACATTGGATCATTCAGAGATCCTCACTGAACTTCTGGAGAGAGTTTGCTGCACTGAAAGTAAAGGGGCTGAATAATTTTGCACGCCCAATTTTTCAGTTTTTTTATTTGTTAAAAAAGTTTGAAATACCCAATAAATTTCATTCCACTTCATGATTGTGTCCCACTTGTTGTTGATTCTTCACAAAAAATTACAGTTTTATATCTTTATGTTTGAAGCCTGAAATGTGGCAAAAGGTCGCAAAGTTCAAGGGGGCCGAATACTTTCGCAAGGCACTGTAGGCAAGGGCAGGGCAGTCGCTAGGAGCCAGAGCTTTTTAAATTTTTTCTATTTTTCAGGTCCATCGGGCATCGTGATAGACGATGGATGTACATTGTGGGCCCCCTTTTTTCTTCTTTTTTAATAAAGGAATTGTCAGAAACTGTCTCCTGTGGTTTTTACTTTTTTGACACTTTTTTGGTGAATGGGTAGGGGTACAATTTAACATGGGGGGGGCGGGATCTGGGGGCCCCTTTGTTAAAGGGGCTTCCAGATTCCGATAAGCCCCCTGCCCACAGACCCCGACAACCACCAGCCAGGGTTGTTGAGAAGAGGCCCTTGTTCCCATCAACATGGGGACAAGGTGCTTTGGGGGGCACGCTAAAGCACTCGCCCCATGGTGAGGGCATGTGGCCTGGTATGGTTCAGGAGGGGGGGCACTCACTCGTCCCCCCCTATCCTGACCTGCCAGGTTGCATGCTCAGATAAGGGTCTGGTATGGATTTTGGGGGGAACCCCACGCCAATTTAAAAAAAAAAAATGGTGTGAACTTCCCCTTAAAATCAATGCCAGACCCAAAGGGCCAGGTATGGATTTTGGGGGGACCCCACACCGTTTTGTTTTTAAATTTTGGTGTTTTTAATTCCTCTTAAAATCTATACCAGACTCAAAGGTCCTGGTATGGATTTTGGGGGGGACCTCATGCCATTTTTTTTCTTAATTCTGTCATAGGGTTCCCCTTAACCACTGTGTTATATATACTACACTGGCTGCACTACATATTCTCCACTGTATTATATATACTACATTGACTGCACTAAATACTCTGAACTGTATTATACATACTATGCAGACTGCACTATATACTCTGAACTGTATTATATATACTACACGGACTGCACTATATACTCTGAACAGTATTATATATACTACGTGGACTACACTATATACACTGAACTGTATTAAATATACTATGCGGACTGCACTATATACTCCAAACTGTATTATATATACTACACGGACTGCACTATATACTCTGAACTGTATTATATATACTACACTATCTGACTGCACTATATCCTCTGAACTCTATTATATATACCACGAGGACTGCACTATATACTCTGAACTGTATTATATATACTACAAGGACTGCACTATATACTCTGAACTGTATTATATATACTGCGAGGACTGCACTATATACTCTGAACTGTATTATATATACTACACTGACTGACTGCACACTACACTAGCTACCTGCCTAATCTCCATTCATTTATTATATATGGCCGCCGTATAAGCAGCAGCCTTATATAGTGTGGGGCATGGCCCCTGAG
The DNA here is from genome assembly GCA_018402905.1 of Glandirana rugosa. Lineage (NCBI taxonomy): Eukaryota > Metazoa > Chordata > Amphibia > Anura > Ranidae > Glandirana > Glandirana rugosa. The sequence continues at coordinate 1,407,249 of BLSH010437367.1, forward strand.
CCATGATTGGCCAAAGCCACCCCTACCCCTTACGGCGAAAGAGAAAACTGCGTTTTCTACCTCAGAGGGGTCCTTCCACTATAAGCGAATGCTTTTTGGCTTGTATGGTGCTCCTGCTTCGTTCCAGAGAATGATGGATACGTCCTTAAGACCACATCGCCAATACGCAGCCGCCTATTTGGACGATATAGTCATCCACAGCCCAGATTGGGAATCCCATTTCCCCCGGGTACAAGCAGTAATAGATTCCCCTAAGAAAGCAGGACTCATGGCCAATCCCAGAAAGTATGCCATAGGCTTGGAGGGGGCCAAATACCTTGGCTACATTATTGGTCAGGGGCTGATCAAACCTCAAATTAATAAAATTGAGGCAGTTCAAAAGTGGCCCCAACCTATAAATAAAAAGCAAGTTCGTGCATTTCCTGGGATCACAGGATACTACAGGCACTTTATTCCCAATTTTTCCACCATTGCAGCCCCACTGACAGATTTGACGAAGGGTAGAGGGTCCGTCATGATCAAGTCAAGTGGAATCTGCAGGCAGAGAAGGCATTTCAAAATGTTGAAGCAAGCCCTTTGTGCACAACCTGTGTTCGTTACCACAGATTTCACAAAGAAGGAATGTTTAGCCATTAAATGGGCCTTAGATGCCCTGAAATATTATCTATTGGGGAGACCATTCAAACTGGTCACTGACCATGCCCCTCTTAAGTGGATGTGTGATAACAAGGAGAAAAACAGTCGGGTGACAAGGTGGTTCCTCGCTCTGCAAGAATTCAAATTCACAGTGGAGCATAGAGCGGGGAAACTTCAGAATAATGCAGATGCCCTTTCCCGGGTCCACTGTCAGGTCAGGACAGTTGCTCAGCCGCAGGGGCTTGAGAGGGGGGGGGGGGGTATGTGACGTTATGCAAAGCGAGGTGATCGATGGACACTAGGTGTCGTCTTTCATGCCTCCAATTGGAGTGGACTAAGGTGGAATCCAGTCCGGATTTTACCAGTCACCTTGGCAGGGTTGGTTCTGGACCAGAATTTGTGGTCCACTGGAGTCCACCATCAGGTGGTTTAAATAACCAGGAAGAGAGGAAAGTTTTGCTCTGGCCTGGGACTCAGGAGCCATCAGCCTGAGAAAGCTGACGTATGGAAGTTTGCTTATGGACTGAGACAAAAAGGTTTGCACTGACTATGTTTTGTGGGTATCTGGGAGAAGTCCTGCACCACTCAGTTAGGAAAAGACTGAAATGTTTAGTTAGTGCCTGGATGGCGAGGTTTTATTTTCTGTCTTGTTTATTTGATTTCTACATGCAGCCTTTTAAATAAACCTGGCTACAAGCCAGATTTTAAGCAAACCTTCCGTTTGGACTGCCTTTTTCCAGGGAAGGTGATACCCATTGAGCTACCCTCCCCACACGATATATATAATAGTTAACTCATATTTTTATACTAGTTCTTCTTTCTATCTTACCATCTGAAACAGACAAAATGAAAGCAAGACCTAGCGATAACCCTACCATCTCTTTGGGCTGCCCTATCCAATGCTTGATACCTTTTGATTTTAAACCATAACTATAGTTCTTGTTTAAACTTGAGTTATACATAAAATTAGCTTCTTTTATGAACTGTTATTTCTTTGAATTATTACAAAAGCGACATTCTGGCAAGAACAGCAAACTTATCAAGTTTTATGCTTCTTAAGTGATTTTTCACATATCTCGCTGTAAGTCTGACATAGCACACAAACAAGAGTAGGTGCAGAGCTAATTTCACGCTGAATTAAAACACGCTGTGTATCAAATCACAGTGCATAGAATTAGACATAGCTGCTGAAGCTCATAATTCTTAGAAGCCTATGTTCAGTGGCGCTAAAGAGGCTTTTACTGTAATTGAAAAGATTTTTCTGCGCCTTCTATGATAGCAATGTTTAAGACTTACTTATTAATGTACATTTTTGTAGGGCTTTATGGAGAACACTGAGCCACTCATTTTAGTGCTGCCTCACAAGATAAATGAACACACCACCATTCCAGGACACCATGGAATAGGCAATGTAGCAGGTGAGTATTCAGGCCTGCTCTCAGCTACCAAACAACACAAGGAAACAAAGTAGACTCACACTAGGGGAGGTTATGGGAACTTTTCACCTAGGTGACAAACACAACTGATTGGTCATTTTATGGTTAGGCTTTCTTTTCTGATGCCTAAAGAAAGTGCTGCAATGCCACAGTGATCGGTGGCCATGGTGAGATTCCGGAAAAGTCATCGACATTTGCATTTCCTACTTTCTTTGGCTAACAAGCACAAATATTTCAGACCACATTCTTCCTGCACTGACAATTGTATCTCTGTGGATTTTGCCACATGCCCTGAGCTGCAGAGTTGATGCTGGAAGACCTCCCCATCTCAGGTGCTGTGATTGCTGGTCTGAAGAAAGAGCAGGTAGCCAAATAATGCCCAGAATCTATCAATGACCGCAGGTACTCATTTTATTGCAACATCGAAACTTAAGGCCACTAGCCCAACATACATTATTTGCACTGGCCTAGGGGCAAATTCCCTCCTGCCCTTCAGCCCAGTATTTTCCTTAGTCACACACTTCTTCCAGTATGCTGCACTGGTTTATTGTTGGCCATGATATCATCCCAGCCAGGGCCACCATCTAAGATGTTAGATGATGGCATTTGGTGGAATGATACTGTGATCCCAATAAACAGACCAAAATACTGTAAGCAGAGTGTGGCACTTGTTTGTTTTCTTCCAGTCTCCTGACTCAGAGGAGTTTACAATTTTATGGCCTGGACTTATTCCCAAATATTAACATAAAACAATGTTTAGAGTTTGGCTAGGAAAAACTAATAAAAGGAATAGCTTTAAGCCCCAAGTCCAATCACTGTCCAAATCTTGCTGACTCTACCTCCACAACATCTCCAAAATATGCCCCTTTCTAACCAATGACACAACAAAGCTCTTAATTCACTTCCTGGTCATCTCTCACCTCGACTACTGCAACTCCCTTCTCATTGGCTTTACCTCTACATAGTCTGTCCCCCCTTCAATCCATCATGAATGTTGCTGCCAGACTCATCCACCTTACCAATTGCTGTGTCTGCTGCTCCTCTCTGTCAATCCTTCTACTGGCTTCTGCTCACCCCAAAAAATGTATTCAAAATACTAACAACTACTTACAAAGCCATCCACAACTTAACCCCCAGCTACATCACTACCCTAGTCTCCAAATACCAACCTATTCGTTCTCTTCGTTCCTCTCAAGACCTCCTGCTCTCTAACTTCCTTGTCACCTCCTCCCATGCTCGCCTCCAGAACTTTTCCAGAGCCTCTCCAATCCTATGGAACTCCTTACCCCAATCTGTCTATTAGCTTTTAGACAATCCCTAGAAACCCTCATCTTCAGAGAAGCATATCCTACCCACACCTAACCACTGCGTGTCTATTTGCTCCATCAGCTCATCCCCCACAGTTATTGCCTTTTGTTTCACTTGACCCCCCCCCCCCGGATTGTAAGCTCTAACGAGCAGGGCCCTCTGATTCCTCCTGTATTGAATTGTATTATAACTGTACTGGCTCCCCTCATGTTGTAAAGCGCTGCGCAAACTGTTGGCGCTATATACATTTTGTATAATAATAATGATAATAGGAGTGGCGGTATAACTTTCCTAGAGAAAACACTATTTTGGGCTTAATCATTCAATGCCTCTACAAATGTAACCAGCAATGGAGGGAGCCTGGAGCAATGTAATTGTAAGTATTTCTGCCTTCCATTATATTTTATCTTTCCTTTTTGGTATTCTACAGACCTAGAAGTGCCCTTTTCCTAATGTTATCAATGCATGGCGCTTTTTTAACTAAATACACTGAGATACAGTTTATCACATATTAAATGAATCTGTTTTTCTTTTCTTGGCATACCACGGGTCACCATTGCCATTTACCAGGATTGCAGTGATTTGCATGATTCCAGACCCTCCAACAGGACACACTCGAGCAGGTACAAAATACTCAGCTCCTGATCATCTCTCTGACTCTCTGATTAGAGTCTCCTGAACTTAGGCAATGTACATTTATGAATAAATATCAGATAAAGGTAATCAGAAAGGCAGAGAGATGATCAGAAGCAGAATGTTTTCTAACTACAGGAGTGGGTCATCTTGGAGGGTTGGTGATTCACTGTACACACATGAATCATGTGCGGATTTCTTTATGTTTGTCTGTGCTTAGGGGCCCTTTTACGCATGCTTTGCATAGAGAGAGTTCAGACCTTTGGAGGGCCCATTTTTAGTCCATGAAATTAGGGATAAACCTTCCACATATGGACAGAATGTCTTATAACTGCAGCAAAATCAGTTGTCTCCTATAACAGCTTTGCTTGGAGCAATTCACACACTTTGCCAGTCCTTGTACATGGGGGGCTACAACCAACTTACCTCTTGGCATTGGTACAAGTAGGTCTAGCATCTTTTGGGAAATATTTGGCCAAATGGCCAGTATTTCTTTCTGCAGCTCTGCATCCAGCTGTTGCCTGTCAGCTCCCCCTGTAGCAAGGCAAACAATTGAATATTTAGCAGTAATTGCAAGGACAGTACACTAGAAAGACAGATTCCTAATTATGTATATATTTGAGCCGAATATAATGAATTAACCCAAAACACTAATGTCTCCTCAACAGAATCCACATTAACAACCTTTAATTTAGAGGTGACATTTTATGTAGAAATGAAAACTTAAAGATGAACTCCAGACTGACAGCTAAATGCACAGCTGAAATATGTATAAATGAACTGCTTACATAAAAAATAAATGAAAGTGGTAACTTGGTTCCACCACTTGTACCTACAGGCAAGCCTATAGTAAGGCTTACATGTAGGTACTGTGAATATCTCCTAAATGTGCACAGTTTAGGAGATATTCGGAGTGCATGCAGCCGGTGGCGTTATTGGCACATGCACTCTGAAGGCCTGGCATACAGTGCCGGGCCTTCAGAGCCCACGCCATGAACGGCGGCTCCCACGCGCAAGCGCGGGAGTGATGCCATCTTGCTCCCGGCCACTCATGTAGCTGGAGGATGCGAACCTAGAAGGAAGACCGGGGGAAGATGGAAGCCCTCTCAGCTGTGACAGCGTGGCGCTGGAGGGCTTTGTTCTAATGTAAGTCTCTCAAAATTAAAATGCTGTATTAATGAATACAGAGCTGCATTATTTATCTATTTTATAACTGCCTGAAGTCTAATTTTAACATTTTGCATGTAAGGTAGGTAGAGTATGACCTCCTACAGAATTTCACTTGTATGGTAGGATGTAATCAGCACGTGTGGCTAACCAAGCACGGGAAAACACTGGGGGATTTATGCTAAGCATAATAAGATGCCTATTTAGTCCATGTGCATGAACACTAAAACATCACTGCTGCAAATGCATTTTACTGTAGAGCATAAATCAAGTGGAACACCAGCCTGAGGTATAACCTTAAAGTATAAGTCTGGGGAAAACTTTCTTTTGATTTTGATTTTGAAGAGGGGAAGAGGGGAAGAATTAGAACCCCTGTAAGGTTATGGCTTTCTGGGGCCCCGCTAGAGAGATTTACCCTCATTTCTTGTCCTGCTGATGTCAGTTTTAAACTATCCAAAACAAGAAAAAAAGTTTTTGGCTTGACATACAGTACACTTTAAGCCTATGGGGCTGCTGCTTTTGGGTCACTCCAGTAGTCAAAATATGGATGTAATGCCCTCCTATCCATAATCTATGGTAAATTAAATTACCATGCATGTGATTAATGTTAATAAAGCTGATCTTCAGTGAAAACACAAATTAACCCTTGCAGTTGATCCCCCTCCACACTATGCTTCATTACACTACAAGGGATGTGAATGGTCAAGTGTTGAAGAGAAGCTAGTTCAGGGACCAGTTGTGTGGCTGGGAGGAAGCATATGGAAGTGAGGAATAGGTTAATTATATCTTTATTATTCCCCTAGGCAAAATGAGCATTTAACCCTTGCAGGGCAGTGGAGGGCCCACGTAGGTTAACTTTTGTTTTCTCTGGAGTGCTGAAGAAGAAGCTACATAGTTGAAGCTACCGTATAAGAAGCTACATATTATATGGTTTCCCTTGTACAGGGGCAACTAAGCACAGTTCAGTTTTGTGGTTATGAAGTCTTACCTTTTGCAATTTTTATATCCAGTGCTGTCCGGATAAGAGCCATAAGAGTAGAGGTGAAATGAACCGTCATGTCCTCTGTTACGGGCATATTCATCAGGACCAATCTCTGTACAAAAACACCGGGTGCCCAAGATATGGGATATCGACAAGGGGACCCAAAGCAAACAAGCACACATATGCACATAATCACTACACCATACACAGAACAGGGATGGAGACATCACTCCCCAAACTTCCCTCCATATCCCCAGCTCCACCCTATTCCTATGTCACTAAAAGAGAGAACATATGGAGCATGCAAAACGTGCCCCGACTACAGCTGAATTCTTGTTACAAAGAATACCAGTATTACTGGACAAAACAAGACAGAGGATTAACTGTCCAGAACCAGCAGATTAAATATGTGCTTGTCCGGAGAATTTGTGACTATGTGGATATATAAAAAACTGCTGAAGATGGGTAGTTGAGGTACACTAGATAAAAAGGTTAAACATAGCTTGTTATTGAGGAAAAACTGGGAATACCATTGCTGACCATCTGAAAATGTACGATATGCTGATCCTCTGGTCTTAGTACTTTCTATAACCTAAAACAAGTACTCATGTCAGTAAAGTCAGAGAAAACTCTGAAGTCTATATATGCATATTGTATTTGCATGAGTAATTTGATGGCTTAGTTACACTTGGATTGTGCTGCAAGGCATGTTTTCATGTGTTGAGGTGCACAGCAATGCACTGCATTAGGCAGCCTATTCAAAATGAATGGCCTATCAATGTACCTCAATGAGATTTTAAGTCTTGTTGCACATAGTGTGTACTGGTGCGCTGCGGTGTGTTGTAACACAGGCATGTTCTAGTGATGTGTAGGTGTGCTATTCTAAATGAAATTACACTACAACACACTGGCACATGCACGATGTGCCACCCTTTATTCTGGTAATGCCCACATTTCATTCTGTGTTGCCACTATGCTGGGAAGTATGAAAAAGCCCTCAAGTACTGAAGCTAGGCAACAAGGATCCTCAAAAGGAAAAGTCAGCAATGTCAGTCTCTATGTTTCACTCAGAAGTAGGGGTGTAACTACAGGGGTTGCAATTGCAACTGGGCCCCGTGCTCCAGGGGGCCCGTGTGCCTCCCTTGTACACCTGGATAGGAGGGATGGCGGGGGCGGCATTTAGAGGATGGAGGAGATTGGTTCCTCTATATGCTACCCCCGCCACCCCTCCTATCCAGTTTACTTGCCTTCTGCAGTTCCCACGGTCCCTGTGTGCTTCCCTGGTCCCCCCCCACCCCCCACAGAGCTGCGGTCTTCCCCCCTCCTCTCTCCTGCCAGCTGCTGTAGAAGATGTGTCATGATGGAGAGATGGGAACGGGTCAGTAAATTTGTCATTTACCACCTCCTTCCTTTTCTGAATGGACAGAGTCAGTGATTGGTACAAATTGGTTCACTCATAACTGAAGCATAGTAAACTGTTTATACTATACTTTCGTTTCTGATTGAATGGGAGAATGATACACAACTATTCGTTTATTCGGTGGGACCATAATAAAGGGACCCGTGACGGGAGTAAAGGGCCCCAGAATCAGTGGGAAGAGGGAAGGGCCCTGGCCAGGGGTCAGGGGGGGCCCTTCATAATTTCTTGCACCGGGGCCCTGAAAGTTCTAGTTACACCTCTGCTCATGAGGTTACTTGTACCTTGCAAAAAACCTCAGCAAAACAAATGAAGCATGATCAAAAAATATTTAATTAGAGGATAACATAAAACCATATATCAAAAGAATCACTAAATCCAGAGATATAAGCAGCTAAACGTATGAGCAAATATTATCTATTCCTATAAGGGTAGAGATTGATCCTTCCCCTACCAAAATTCTTATTCCTTAATAAGATTGTCCAAGATATAACAGGACCATTAAGAACCCTCAGGAATGGAAAGGAGAAAGTTCAAAACTGTTTTTTTATACAAAAAGTCAAGATTTGCACATCATTTAAGCTGTTTATTTGTCTGAATCTGCTGATGTCTTTGACATGCATTTTTTGATCACATACTGAATTTGAATGTCCAAGGTTAACAAAAGATCATTTTTAAAATGTATGTAAAGCCAGAACTTTTTGGTAAGTTTTGCTTAGAGTAAGAAAGGATTAGAGCCTCGGTCAAGTTTTTATTGCTGCCTGTGTCCCGGTAGGTAGATTCATCCACTTTATTCATTGTGGTGTCCACAGAAGTTGAGACAGGAACATTACAGGAAGTTAAAGGAGAAGCATAGCCAAAGCTATTTTGACCATACTTCTTCTATGGGTTAAAGGAATGCAGTTCATTATGCACTCCTGTGACCCATTTTCAGCTGACAGCAAGCTGAAACCTGCTGTTATCTGACGTCTGACGTCATAGAGCTAATCCAGGCTCTGAAAAGATCCTGACCACATCTGCCCAGAAGCCTGGACCAGCACATGGCTCAGCGATCTGTGAAGAGCCTGAGTCAGCCACTCCTGTCCCCTCCATAGCCCAGCTCTCCAGTGAGCGCTGGAGGGGCAGAGCAGAGAGCCGGTGACTGACAGTCACGGTTCTCCTCTCAAAGTGGAGGGGGAGAACTGAGTGATCAAGGTTCTTTTTCGCTCAGTTCTCTGTGCAGAGCCAGAGGGGGACAGATGCAGCATTGGATCAATGCTGTATCTATCTCAATGAGTATAAATGTTTTCTATTTCCCATAGCCTGTAATTCTTTTTGAAGGTAAATTTGTGCAATGGGACACAAACAGCAATAAGCCGGCAGAGGTCTTAGCCCTTTACTACTATAGCCACAAAAAATAGTTATACCTGATTTACTTGTGTTTTGCTAAAATAATTCTGCCCCAAATTCCTGACATTCACTCAGCACTCAAGAACCTGTGATATGCTTCCCTACACTATGAGTAAAGAACAAAAAGGCCACTACAATCATGCTAACCCACGCATAACTTCAAGACATGCATAGTGTAGGCCACAGAAGCATTAGGGTATCAGGATGGGCAGGAAAGGTTTTTTGTTGCTTCCTTCATATAACAGCTGTATTTTTGTTATTTTTGTTATTATTATTTTTAAAGTGGAAGAATAACTTAAAACTATAGTCACTTTAATTCTTATACTGTCATTGTACTGTTAAAATTTGTGTCCACATCATCCAGAGCCCATTATTGCTTCTACTTGGTGACTGGATAAGGTTCAACATCCCTTTGCTGATTTAAATAGGGTTATCTCTACCTTATAAGCCACTTTGTTAGGACATCTTTTTCCGAGGCCTAAAGGTGGTGACATGAGGGTCAGCATGTCGTACATCTCTGTATAATGGATGCGGCCACTGGTTATGGACAGGGGGAGCCAGAGGAAGAGGAAAGGAGTGAAGTGAGGACAATGGAGCCAGCAATGAAGGGACAAAGAAAAGCAGCATATTCATGGCAGCAAAATTCAAACCAAGAAAAAGAAACAGCAAACAGTAAAACACACAGAAAACAAGAAAGAAAAGAGGGAAACAGAAGAGAAGAGGGAGGGGTTAATAAATGCCTCGACCTCCCCAGAAGCAGATTCAGGTGGGCTTATACCACACCCATGCCGGTAAATAGATCTTTTCTACCCAAGCCCAATTCCTCTCTTCTGTTTTTAAGATGTCTACTTCTCCATCTTAGTGATGTCGCAAGCATTTACTATATCAACTCCAGATAACCGTCTCCAAATTCAGAATGCAGCTCCTGATAGTTCAGTTGTCTTAGCCATTGGAGCTGAGGCTTTTAGGGGAGCCGTGTATGTAATCTGGTGATGATAAAGAGGGTGCAACTGTCCAAGTTGGTTTTAGGATAGAGAACCTGCAGTTGCTTCCTCCTGGCTATGAGGTGTGGCTCCCAGCATGCACCAGTGCAAAGCATGCTCCGGGCTGCATACAAGGAAAGTTTTCATGCATTCTCCCTGCTAGTGTCTTCAGCTCATGCCAAGCTGCAGATTAGAGGGTCAACCAGCTGCCCCCGATCACCAGTAACCCTGGATCATCAGAGAGGGTGGATGTATAGGCTCCATCCATAAACCCAAAAGAATCCTCAGCCCACTTGGTTTTTTGAAATGAATTATGTGCAAATGGGCATATATAGCAAAGCCCTGAAGGGGATAATGACTTTTTTAACCCGTGGATTTCTAGTTTAAACCTAATCTGCTGTATATTGTTGACTACATTTTCTAAACCCTAAAGGGTCAATTCAAAACATATTTTTCAGCTATGGGTGGACAGCACCTTAATGAAATTGTCTTATGTCTAATATATTTTGGGGAGTCTAGCAGCACTTTCCCCATGCAAGTATTTCAAGCTCTTTTGCCTTCCACCACATAGTCTCTTTAATGGAAAGACAAAACAGACTTAGGACCTAAAATGATGAGATACTGCTTCCAGAGTCCACAGGAGTAATAAAACGCTTGTGGAAAACTCAACCCTCTTACCAAGTCAAGATTCACCCATGGCTTTTATGATGTACTGTTAAGTCCCAGGGACTAGCTTGGGTGCAGCTGCTGATGTAGTGGGACGGTTAGGGAGTGAATGTCAGTCTTTAAACCTGGAGGCAGCAGCCCGAGGTCCCTTGCATGGTGCAGTAGTGGAGCGGTGGAGGGGAAGGGATAGTTAGGTGAAGGGAAAGGTGGGAAGGTAAAGGTAAGCTATGCCCTTGCTGAAGTGGAAAGGGCTGATAGATTTGGCACCAAACCTTGCATGCCACCCTGTATGGGCAGTTCTCTCCTAGGCCGAGCGGAGGCGAGATGACTCGGACTAATTTGTACATATCCTTATAGGGGATCCTGCCACTGGAAGAAAAGCACAGGCATGTTAATCAGAGCACAGCTCAGTACCGTGAAGCTGGAGAGACTTCCATGGACAGAGGACAAACCCCCCACAACTTCAGTCACTGCACCATGAGAGCTCCAAGGGCAGCACAAAGACCAAACCCAGTTCCTGCAAAATAGCTGCTGCTCAAACTGGGACATGAAAATGGGTGAGGATAGGTAACAACCTCAACCAGTCAATCTTTAGCCAGAGGGCTGGATTAAACAATATATTACAGAAATTCAAAGAAAAATCAACATTGTAAGTTTAGCTTAATAAACTGGGAATCTAGTTTATTTTTATTTCAGTAGCATATCTTATTTCCATGCCATATTTCTGCATGGTGGAAGGCTTATAATTAAGTAAGGATAAAGAATGCAGAAGATAATTTACCATGCTGCTCTGTCGTATTCTGCCCAGATCCGGACAAACTCATCCAGATGGTGTGGTCCAAGAATGGAAGAGTCCCTGGTCAGGTATTCAAAGTTATCCATGATGACAGCAACAAACAGATTTAACATCTAAGGAAGAAACAAACAAGGTCCAGTAAAATAGATCTAAACTCTAATTAGATGATATTTAGTTAAAGTAAACCACAACTGTCATGTATTTCACCCTTTTTTGTGTTCTATTGCTGCTGATCTCCTTCTGTCATTCTGCAGTCACTTCCTGTCTACATGCACTACAGCAATGACTGCACATTACTGCTCAGGGTGAGCTTCCCAAAACCTTATGTAATGTGTTAAAATTACCAATTGTATTCTCCATCAGAAACCCATGTGGAAGACAGACAAAGCAGAGGCACAAATGAGAGACAGAAACAGAATTTTGTCACCCCATAATAGTAAGGTGACCAGATTTTTAAAATGAAATCCGGGGACATATTTTTTTTTTATTGGTGAATGGTAAACAATTGTATAAGCATATTTTCCTCAACTTATATATGCAGTGTATGTGGTATGTGTTTATGGAATGATTGTATGATATATACCTTATTTCTCACATTTCGTCCATGAGATTAAATAAAAAAGATACTTCTTAGAATTTTTGGCATATGATTATCAAATTGATAAAATAGAGAATTTTCAATGCATATTTTGTATTTTATTCTTATCAAAGAATTTTGCTTCAACAATAACAATGTAAATGAACAATTCAGAACAGTAACTTTGAACATAAATAATCAAATAATAATAGCTGTTATAGGACTACAAATCGAAATGAAGTTATTATGGTGTCAGGATGTCCCTGAGCGCTGTCTTACCTTATGGGATTAAATCATTCTCGAACCGTTTAACCCCAAAGTCTGTGTCAATCTCCCAGCGGCGCCTCTGATTGGCTGAAAGCAGTCAGCTGACGCTCGCAGCCAACCATTGACTTCCATTCATAAAACTGGTTTGAAAAAGGTATGTCAATCCGGGGACAGACTTGGTCCGGGGACAGTGTCCTCAGTACAGGGACTGTCCCCGGAAACCAGGGATGTCTGGTCACCCTACATAATAGGAAGAGACTGAGCAGGAATCTTCATGGTAGGTGTTAAACGAGATCTGCCATTATAATGTGTAGTCCTTTTTGTTTATCCCATGTTCCTGCTTTCTAACCCTAGTTATGAGTACCGACCTGCCCCTGCTCTCCTTCTGCTGCGGCCAATCTGACAACAGCCCTGAAGGAGACAGTTAATTCATAGCAGCAGCTTGTCTTGACTGTGAACACTTTCCGGAGGCAAGCAATGGCCAAGTGGAATGTAGTGGTGGTGGTGGAGGATTTCTGCCTTCCTCTTGTCAGTTGCTTATCTCGGGACAGCATTCACAGCTGAGACAAGCTGCAACTATGAATGAGTCTCCTTCAAAGCTGCTGACAGAACTGTAAAATAAAACTTCTAACGATAGATCTTCATAAGGATCAAGAAATAGAAGTGATATTCCAAGCCCAAAATTGCATATTTATTCAAAATCACTCAGCTGACGATCACAAAACATATTCCCCATCATCTAGCACAAAACTCTGCTCCCTCTGGGTATTTACATTCTGCAGGGAAACCCCCTGTGAAGAGGAAAAACATATTTTTACATGTTTGGGTCACAAACGAATCCCCTGAAAGGTAAGAAATCATAGATAGCAAAAGCGTCTCTAAAACACTGAAATAGCTTCAACAATAATTCACATACAATTAAAAATCATTTAAAAAATCATGCTCTGTGACAACAGCTCCCACTCTAAAAAATGATCCTAAAAATATACTGCATGGGTTGCTTCTCTGGTTCATTTTCTCTGGTTTGCTTTTACAAGTAAATAGATCGATCTCAGTGTTTGCTGACAACACAAAAATATGCAAGGCAATAACAACACAGCAGGATATAGAAACTTTACAAGAGGAGCTGAATAAATTAATGGAGTGGGTACTACATGGCTATGGCTTAATACTGCATAGCAAATGAAGTTTAATACTGGTAAGTGTAAGGTAATATAAACACAAGTTACTCTTTAAGGGGAGAATCCCTAGGGGCTTCCAGGATGGAGAAAGATCTAGGGGTCCTAGTAGAAGACAGACTGAGCAATAGCATGCAGTGTCAAGCTGCTGCTACCAAAGCCAGCAGAATATTAGCATGCATTAAAAAGGGAATTTACTCCAGAGATAAGACGATAATTCTGCCACTTTATAAAACTCTGGTTTAGCCACATCTGGAGTATTCCGTCCAGTTTTAGTCACCAATCCTCCGAAAGGATGTGCTGAAGTTGGAGAGAGGTCAGAGAAGGGCAACTAAATTAATATGGGTACTGGAAGACCTCAATTATGAGGAATGACTACAAGAACTAAATTTATTCTCCTTGGAGAAGAAACGGTTGAGAACAGATATGATAACGATATACAAATATCGCAACAGTGATCCCAGCGTAAGTATGAAACTTTTCAGTCCCAGGGCCACACGATGAGACTGGAAGAGAAGCAGGTTAACCTTAAGGTGGTTTTTCACTGTCAGGGCGGTAAGGATGTGGAACTCTCTTCCACAATCGGTGGTGTCGGCAGGAAGTATGGATAGTTTTAAAAGACTCTTGGACGTGCATCTTAGCGAAACCAATATACGGGATATGGGAAATGATTTTCCTACACACCTACACAGGTTGAACTGGATGGACTGTTCTCCTTATTCAACCTTACCAACTATGTTACTATGGATTTAAAAGTGATCATGTGAAATTGCAGTGCAAGGTAAATCTTGCAGAAAAAAATCACCTAGCAAACCTTCCATCACCCTTACCCAAAACAATTTTCCCTACCTATAATTCAAATTTATTTATGCAATAGGTATACCCCTCTAAGTGCTTCTGATAAGTTAATTGATAATCCTTGGGCCTCTCTGAATAACCTCAGGTCTGGCAACAGGGGGGTCCAAAGCTGTTAAAAAGGCTGCATCATCCTTGAAATGTACTGTATTTACCATTCTCCCATCAATCCATATAAGTTGCAGGTGGGCTTTTCATAGTTTAGAGTGGCCAAGTACAAGAGGGTGAATTTAATATGCTTCTGGCGGTTTTCATGCTGGACTGGGTTCTGAATAATGTCCAAGTGGTGAAGTAGTAAACACTTCATGATCTGTGTACAAGCCACTAAAATACTGCCACAGACTTGGCTTTGATTGATTGATCAGTGGACAAACTCTATAAACCTTAGAAGAAATGCTTGAGTTTGGCACTACCAGATGTGCAGTGTGATTGAAAGTCTGTCTTCTGCGAGCGAGAAGTCTGTATATTGAATAGTGCTTTGTTGCACACTCTGAATCTGCCGATGTCTTCTAAGGTAGCAATATATTTGTATATGTTCAATTTGACTGCATGTATAGCATTGTTTGTAATGTACAGTCTTTGAGGCTTTTATGTAGAATATGATGACCACGCTCTGCATCCTGGAATTGAACATTTCCTTTTGTGGTAGAGGAGATTTACTTTGTGAGGGTAATTGTTGATAAGTTTTTTCGTTTTTTTTTAACGGGCTTAATAGATAAAAGCCTCAACTGCAGCCTCAACTGTGGCTGGCTTCCTTTCTTTAATCCGCTCACATATCTTTGCAGGACATTTATTATAAAATAGTCCAAAAGGCCTCAGCAGCTATCCCATCGAGCAGTCGGGCAAATAGGCAGATCCACTGCTTTCTCAGAACTTCGAAGAAGTGACATTAGTTTTCAAAACCTTGTAAGAAACCCACAATAATATTTGTCGCCTCGGATTATTTAAAATATAATTCCATGTTTATTGTCATAGTTTGTTGACGTGATGTTAAACATTAAAATTCTACTTCAACCTCTTAAAGACCAGCCACCGCAGTTATACTGCGGGAGGTTGGCTCAATTACGTGAATTGCTGTCATTGTACGTCACTTTGTGTAATGTAGCAGGTGTGAGTGCCACCCGCGATCTCTCCACACAGAGGCAGAACGGGAATCTGCCAATGTAAACACGGCCGATCCTCGTTCTGACAGGGGAGGTCAGAGTGATAGTCTGTTCCTAGTAATTAGGAACAGCGATCTCTCTCCTCCTTCAGTCAGCCCAGCCCCCATACAGTTAGAAACACCTCCCAGGGAACACATTTAACCCTTTGATTGCCCCCTAGTGTTAACCCCTTCCCTGCCCCATTTATACAGTAATCAGTGAATTTTTATAGCACTGATCGCTGTATAAATGTCACTGGTCCCAAAAAAAGTGTCAAAAGCGTTCGATCTGTCCACCACAATGTCGCAGTCCTGCTAAAAACTGCAGATCATTGCCATTACTAGTAAAAAATAAAATAATAATAAAAATGCCATAAATCTATCCCCTATTTTGTAGACGCTATAATTTTTGCGCAAACCAATCAATATACGTTTATTTCATTTTTTTTTACCAAAAATACGTAGAAGAATACATATTGGCCTAAACTGAGTAAGAAATGTGGTTTTTTTTGGGGATATTTATTATAGCAAAAAGTAAAAAATATATATTTTTTTTCAAAATTGTCTTGCTCTTTTTTTTTTTATAGCGGAAAAATAAAAGCCGCAGAGGTGATCAAATACCACCAAAAGAAAGCTCTATTTGTGGGAAAAAAGGACGTCAATTTTGTTTGGATATAACGTCGCATGACCGCGCAACTGTCAGTTAAAGCGATGCAGTGCCCAAAAAAAACGGCCTGGTCAGGAAGTGGGTAAATCCTTCTGGGGCTAAGTGGTTAAAGGTTACATTTACCTTTTGTAACATGTTACATGTTACATCTGTATTCAGGGTGTAACCTGTAACATGTCACTGTAACTGTAGCAGCAGCCCCCACACCCCCGGATCCCCCGTTGTGACAGTGAGTGGGGGATCTTTTCCCCGCACCCGCTGTCACAATTTAATAAAATGCTTTCGTGTGGAGCTCCACCCACCTGGCCACTTCATTCATTCACAGAGCTCTGTGAATGAGAGAACCACATGCACACACATGCCAAACTATGGAACCAGGACTTTAATGGTCCCTGAGTCACTCTGGGTCAGTCCGGCCTCATTTTCCATCATCTTTGACAATGGAGAGCCAACTTTACAAGGATTGCCAGGTAAATTAGTAATACATTTGTTGTTGGGTTAGCAGAAAAAAGACTTCTGCTCTGTGAAGGTAGCTTGGTTGGTTACAAAATGAAGAATAGCTTTGTGATCATTCAGCAGGAACAGGCAGACATTTGGTCAGTGTGAACAGCAGTCTGTCCTACAGATCATTAGGTGAAGGGATATTCTGGAAACCAGCATCCAATAGTCGATCAGCTGATCAGGGTATTCTGCTGGTGGGGGGGGGGGGGGGGTGGA
>BLSH010437367.1:1424811-1453149 GCA_018402905.1 Glandirana rugosa
GATTAGCGAGACATTGTTCCTAGACGTAAAATCGTTTGGAGTTTCTAATTTAAATGATATTGTCCTAGACAACAGTTATCCGAGATAAGTGTTTCGATAGTAAGTTCCTATTCCTAGGGATAAAAGGTTGTTCGCTGGTAAAACAATCAACCTTTCTTATTATAACATTACCCCCTTTAGATAGGAAATTAATCCATACCGAATGTATGACGACGACTTTAACAAGTGAATAAGTAGAGACCACCCACATAATTAAACATCTCAAATTCGGGTTACACGTACCTCGGATTGACCACCGACAGGTCCCTATTAGTGCCGGTAGGCAGGTATTAAACCATCTAGTTTGCACCTGACATCCACTCTCTTCTTTTCAATCTAAGTAGTTTCCCAAAGAATTTCCTTTGTAAGAATTACTTGTTTTATTACAGCTGCCTGAATGCAGCATCTGTTTGCTGGAAATAGAAAAGGAAGACAAACCCTCTAGACTACCCTGTTCCCACCAATTGAACAATGACTGCATCACCAGGTGGATGGAGCAGAACAGAAGATGTCCACTCTGCCGGGAAAAGGTCACTCATCATATATGGATAAGTGCCCTACATCTGTTAGTCTTTTCTATCACTTTTACTATTTCTGAGTATAAGTGATAGTTTTTTAATATTTGGCAAAAACACTTTGACATTATTTTGTTCATTAAGAATGTTTCCTTTAAGAAACCCTTTGATGAATCTAACTTTTCTTCTCTCACCTACAGTCCACGTTTGATCTACCAAATTATGGACGGATGGCCGTGATTATCCCTGGACAGCCACCAGTTAGGCTCCATGCACATTGGGCTTAAACTCTACAAATTAATACACCCACCAGAGATGAATAAGTGAACAATTTCAGCAGCAGTATGTAAGCCATACCTAATTAAAGGATAGATTTCCCCCATTACAATATTATTCTTTCCAACTAACAAAATGGTCGCTTGTTGGAAAATAGGGATCCTTATCCTTGAATGATAGCTTTGTGAATAGAGCCTATTGACAACAGATCCTGTTATAGTAAATTTAATCTTTGAGGTTTGCTAAAATGCAGATCCTTGTTACAGAGCGATTAGATGGTGAATAAGATAAATAAAGCCTTCTACTCTGTGAAAGATAGTTACAAAAATCATGTCCACCAACTGATTTGGATTGTCTGCTTAGCTGCCAAAGCCCATATAGCTCTTCCAGGGCTATTTCACTAATATGTGATACTTCAATTGTTGGTAAATGGCGGAGGTACGAGTTAAAGCAGAGTTCCCGGCTCCCTCCTCCCTCTGCTACTGGCCGCCAGGTCAATAGCAGAGTGCAGCGGAGCCTCGCGCATGAGCAATAGGGCTTCCGGCGTGAAACTGTAATGCTACACTAAACCAAAACTTGTGAAAGCACAAAGATCCCTTGTCAGGACACTACTGGCATAAAAAGTATTTTTATTGAATATATTTAAAAGCCAATGACAAAAATACAAGACAGTACCGTAGATGCATAGAATAAAATAAGTAAAAGATGATAAAGTTGTCAAAAACCAGGGAACAGAATCAGCCGGCTGTATCACACCATACACCACCACAAAAGCACTGACATACTGACAGAACAATTGGGGACAATAAGTAATTGTCCACTATAGGGGACGAGGCTGTAAATGAAGGTGGGTGTCCAGGATGTTACAGTTCAGGCAGTGATAAGTAAACTCCCTGTGATGGGACCGGCAGTCAATATGATCCCAAAGTATGCACCAGTAATAACAGGGTCACCGTGTATGTGCAGTCAATTCATGAATGAAGGCTATGGTCACACTATGGGAGAAGACAGTGTGTCACACTGGAGTGTCCAGTGACCAGCCTCCCATCCCAGTGGCTCCGTACGGCTGAAGGTATCAGCTAGGGCAAGGGAATAACACCAAGGAAAATCTCACCACTCTTCGTCGGATGACCGGCTTCAGTCAGTGTTGGGTGATCCCGGCTAAAGAGACCGTCCAAGCCGAACCAGCCGTGCGCGGCAGCGGTGTCCTCAGTTCACAAGCCTCGGAGCTAGTGGGAGTGGCTGCATGAATCACATGACGGGCAAGTCCGTAGTCACATGGGGGTGGTGGGGGTGATCAGCTGAGACGTTCCTGTAGAGCGGAATGACGTGAAACTGACGCGTTTCTTCCGCCAATCGCGGACTTCCTCAAAGCTAAGGCGGGGCTGAAGGAGGGGGAGTTATATACAGCAATCCAAATTGAAATGTAATACCCATTAAAGGCCACAAGATGTCCCCTTCATTCATCCACCAAATCATGTCAATCAACCGCATGAAAGTAGAATACACTGAACATCGCACCGATGGTCACCTACACACACAGACAGACATGAAATAGTAATCCATCAATAACAGGGGCTAAATGAAAGATACTTATACATAACTCAGTTACTTAAAGTGGGAGAGAAATCCCTGTAAGGAAGCTGCAGGGGTCCATAACAGTTTTAGGATCATTCCAAAAATAGATTTAAATAATCGACAAACTAAACCAATATATATTTAGGTCAAACCTGGCCGGGGAAAGACCAGACATTGTTTGCTGGTAGCAAACACCGGCCAAAGGTTCATAATCAAAAAAGCTAAAAGGAAAAGATAATTTTCATTAAGACTCCAAAAACACTGAAAAATTGCATTCCGTGTTTAGACCCTTTGGTACCATAGAATCTGTAATGCTACACTGCCGGGTTCACTTACCCGCAATGGGGACGGTAGCACCCGACAGCTGATGGAAGCATCAGCTGCGGTGCCGACATCGCTGGACTCCAGGACAGGTAAGTGTCCTATTATTAAATGTCAGCAGCTACTGTATGTGAAGCTGCTAACTTTTAATTTTTTATGCCTCTTTATGCTTTTGGTGTCTCAGAGAAGGACATGAATAGAACCCATTTGTTTCCCAGGAATAAAACCTAACAGAGGTCGTAAGCTTTCCCTGCTCTATGAAAAACAAAACAAGAAAATATTTTAAGTAGTAACAGCAACAAGGTTGGAAGTAGCCGCACTCAAACGATCCAATTTCCAAAAACGATTTTATTGCATCAAAGGGTGATACAGACAACGAACAGAAGGTCCAGCTGACGCGTTTCGCACCCTACAGTAGGTGCTTACTCGTAGCTTACTCATAGCTTGAGTAAGCACCTACTGTAGGGTGCAAAACGCGTCAGTGGACCTTCTGTTCGTTGTCTGTATCACCCTTTGATGCAATAAAATTGTTTTTGGAAATTGGATCGTTTGAGTGCGACTACTTCCAACCTTGTTGCTGTTACTACTTGATTGCTTCATCAGCCTGCACCTGCCCTTGTGAGTCAGCACACCAGATCCACACAAGCTGTGCTGCCCTCTGAGCGGTGAGCCTGCACAAGAAAATATTTTATTGTGGGATTCATTAGCTGCTACAGCTGAATCAGGAGGCGGATGCAAGAAACAAGAACCTGTTCACTGTGCTGGCTGAGGGTTACTTGGCTGATTCCAAGTTGTGGCTTTTACCAGTCATTCTTTTCTCCCAAAACAGCCCACCTTGACCATTGTTGGCTGACAGTGATTTGTTAGCTGGTAGAATTATTTAGATTTTTTTTTTGCTAGTTAACTATATTTCTTTTATGAAACCCTTATTACACGTTTCTTCTCTCCCCACAGATACAGCTGCTGAATTGTGGACAGATGATCATCATCACCGCGGACCAAGCCATCAGTTTCCATAAATAGATAGATAATTAGTTAGGTGTGTTTGTTAGGTGTGTAAGTTTGATGTATGAGTTTGTTCTGTAAGTTTGATGTGTAAGTTTTGTGTGTAAGTTTGACGTGTGAGTTTGGTGTGTTAGTTTTGTTTGTTAGTTGAGTATTTATTAAATATAGCCAGCACAGTGGCATAGTGGTTAGCACCCATGCCTTGCAGCACTGGGTCCATGGTTTCTTATGCCAACAAGGATATTACCTGCATGGAATTTGCATGTTCCCCCTGTGCCTGAGGGGGTTTTCCGCTGGGTACTCCAATTTCCTCCCACCCCAAAGACATGTTTTATAGGGTATCTTTCTTCTTAGGTTAGATTACATTAGAGCAGGGACTGGCCAAAGAGGGATTACTTTGATGCAGTTGGCCAGTTTAAACATGCACTGCGATGTGTGTGAACTAAAAATCCCTGTTATGCAAAGTGTATTAGAAAGGGCGTATAGCAGTGTGCAGAGTGTTCATTCAGAATTTTCAGAGTTAACATGTTATCACACCTCTTCTAGCACCTGTTGGGATATATGTATATATATAATATATATATATATATATATATATATATATATATATATATATATAGTATCTCACAAAAGTTAGTACACCCCTCACATTCTTGTAAATATTTTTATATCTTTTCATGTGACAACACTGAAGAAATGACACTTTGCTACAATGTAAAGTAGTGAGTGTACAGCTTGTATAACAGTGTAAATTTGCTGTCCTCTCAAAATAACTCAACACACAGCCATTAATGTCTAAACCGCTGGCAACAAAAGCTTCCTGATGATGGCCCGTTTGAGGCGTCGAGGCTTGTTCGCATTACGGCGACACACATCCGCCCACGATCAAACACAGGGAATCCCGCCGAGCCGGTTCTATAGACGGCTGACACCTTACAGGGCCGATTTCCCTTAACAAATCATCTGCCTCACATGCCGGGTGCCAGGATGATTAGGCACCATACAATGTGAGTACTTTTAAAGTTTTTTAAAGCAATAAATATCCGTGATTACAGTAATGCGCAATGAGGTTCTTTTATTCCATTGTATATGCCATATTGATGAGGGGATCCTAATCCAAGATCCAGGAACCTACAGAAACCAGCAGGGGTTACCCCACAAACGTGTTTGACCGCACTAGAGTCTGAGCACATCTACGGCACTTTCAATGCATAATATTCAGGCACGGAAGACTTTAATCACCTTCACTTGGGATTGTGTTTATGGACTTTGTCACCAAAGTGTTATATTCATATTTACCTAATTTTTTTATGCAAAATTAGCATGGTTTAATCTCCTGTGTTTATACTGTATTTGCCATAATAGCAAGTCTAATACTGCAGCTGATCTACGCAATTGCTTATTGATTTGCATCCATTGGCGCTGAAGTATATATATTATTGATTAACAAAAGTGAGTACACCCCTAAGTGAAAATGTCCAAGTTGGGCCCAAAGTGTCAATATTTTGTGTGGCTACCATTATTTTACAGCACTGCCTTAACCCTCTTGGGCATGGAGTTCACCAGAGCTTCACACATTGCCACTGGAGTCCTCTTCCACTCCTCCATGACGACATCATGGAGCTGGTGGATGTTAGCGACCTTGCGCTCCTCCACCTTCCATTTGAGGATACCCCACAGATGCTCAATAGGGTTTAGGTCTGGAGAGATGTTTGGCCAATCTATCACCTTTACCTTCAGCTTCTTTAGCAAGGCAGTGGTCATCTTAGAGATGTGTTTGGGGTCAATATCATGTTGGAATATTGCCCTGCGGCCCAGTCTCCGAGCGAAGGGGATCATGCTCTGCTTCATTATGTCAAATTACATGTTGGCCTTCATGGTTCCCTCATTGAATTGTAGCTCCCCAGTGCCGGCAGCACTCATGCAGCCCGAGAACATGACACTCCCACCACCATGCTTGACAGTAGGCAAGACACATTTTGTACTCCTCACCTGATTGCTGCCACACACGCTTGACACCATCTGAACCAAATACGTTTATCTTGGTCTCATCAGAACACAGGACATGGTTCCAGTAATCCATGTCCTTAGCAAACTGTTTGTGGGCTTTCTTGTGCATCATCTTTAGAAGAGGCTTCCTCCTGGGATGTCAGCCATGCTGACCAATTTGATGCAGTGTGCGGCATATGGTCTGAGCACTGACAGGCTGACCCCCACCCCTTCACCCTCTGCAGCAATGCTGGCAGCACTCATATGTCTATTTTCCAAAGTCAACCTCCGGGTATGACGCTGAGCATGTGCACTCAACTTCTTTGGTAGACCATGGCAAAGCCTTTTCTGAGTGGAACCTGTCCTGTTAAACTGCTGTATGGTCTTGGCCACCATGCTGCAGCTTAGTTTCAAGGTCTTGGCAATCTTCTTATAGCCTAGGCCATCTTTATGTACAGCAACAATTTTTTTTTCAGATCCTCAGAGAGTTCTTTGCCATGAGGTGCAATGTTGAACTTCCACTGACCAGTATGAGAGAGTGAGAGCAATAACACCAAATTTAACACACCTGCTCCCCATTCACACATGAGACCTTGTAACACCTGAACCTGTAAGCTCTCATTCATCCAGGGCCAGCCCCAGTACCAGCGTAAGGCTGCTCAGGCAACCACCTTAGAATGGCAAGATAGGAAAGGGGGAGGGGGTGAGGTAAAATTAGCCACAGATGCAGATTTTTAACCATGCGGCCAACATATGTTTTTTAACATGTGCCAGAAGTGTGTGTACTTTTGTAAAGCCAACTGTCAACTTTGAATGTGGAAGTGATACAAATGACCATGCAGCCACTGATCACTTCCACAACCACCACAATGTGCCACCCCCCCTCATATTTACTGAGCTCTGCTGTCTCACCTGAAGGCCTGGTGCAGTCATGGCGCATGTTGCTGGGAAGGGCATCAGAAGCTCAATGGATATTTATCCACTGAGCCCCCCTCCTGTGCACAGACCAGAAAGTGATATTTATGATGTCACTTTCTGGAAAGGCGCTGTCATTCTCTGGTATCAGTGCCCAGGGGAAGAGGCTGATGGAACACAATGCGTGTTCCATCAGCTGCAGTGGAGTACAGTGGGAAATACATATGTTGCATAGACACTAAGTGACACTTTGTGGGAACCAGTGATCAGTGCTAAAAATATGAACTGTCGTTGTACTAATGACATTGGCTGAGAAGGGGTTAACATCTAGGGCAATCAAAGGGTTAAATGTGTGCCTAACAAGTGTTTTCTCACTGTAGGGGAGGTGCTTTTACTAGGGGAACGCATAGATACCTGTCCCTGCTTTGCAGGAACACAGGATCAATGTTTTCCATACTGACAGAATGGTGACCTGCCTGTGTACAGAACGATCGGTGGGCACTGGAGGACATCGAGTCCGCTGGACCCGCTGGTAGCTTCCGATACCTAGAAATGCAAGATAACGTATGTATACATGATCCTGTGCAGTGCGACTGCCCTGTAGCAATAAATTTGCTATAGTGCCGTCGGCAACTGGTTAAGATCATCAGCATTATGATAACACACAGGCAGCAGGCACTCCATCATGGCTCTGGCTGGCTGATACATGCAGGGCCGCCATCAGGGCGTACAGGCAGTACTGTTGTAAAGGGCACCAGTGTCTCAAGGGGCCCTTACAACAAAGACTTTAGCGGTCTTTAACATTGGAGTCTATGGGAGGGGGACACCCAGTTTGGGGACACCGTTCTCCCGAACCATAGCTGATAAAAATACCAAACTTGGGTCACATGGAGAGGGTCCCCTGGGCAACAACTGGTACAAGTTTGGGACCTACAGCGCCTATGGTTTGGCTATACGGGGTTCCCAAAATGACTGGTCATTGACTGGCAATTGTCGGGTGAATTTAGGACTTAACATTGCAGTCTATGGGAGGGGGACACCCGGGACTGGGTCCCCAAAGTGACCAGTCATTGACTGACAATTGTCGAGTGAATTTGGGACTTAACATTGGAGTCTCTGGGAAGAGGACACCCAGTTGGGGACACCGTTCTCCTGAACCATATACCTGATAAAAATACCAAACTTGGGTCATGTGGAGAGGGCCCCCTGGGCAACAGCTGGTCAAAGTTTGGGACCTATGGTTCGACACAAGGTCTTATTGCAAGCATTGAGTGAGGCTGTGCTGCCTGTGCACTGTTTTTTTTTTTTACTGGAGTCTAGGGACACCAGCACCAGAGTGGGGTAGAGCGGCAGCCAGTACATATGTAGGAGCCCCGACAGGACCGCAGGAGGCCCTATGATAATCTTATCCTCCCTCCACCCCCACAGTATCCTCCATCCACCACGGTGACCCCCTGTGTCTTCCACCCTCCCACAGTGTCCTTCCCTCCCCCACCCATGGTGTCCCCCTGTGTCCTTCATTTTCAACAGTGTCCTCCTCTCTCCCACCCACGGTGTGCCCCTGTGTCCTCCCCTCCCCCACCCCACAGTATCCCCCTGCATCCTCCTAGCCCCCTCACGATGTCCCCCTGTGTCCTACCCCCGCCCCCCACAGCATCCCTCTCTGATCCCCCCCATGGTGTCCTTCTTTGTCCCTGTCTGCACAGTGTCCCTCTCTGTCCCTGGCATCCCTCTCTGTCCTCGTCACACTGCGTCCCTCTCTGTCCATGGCATCCCTCTCTGTCCTCGTCGTACTGTGTCCCTCTCTGTCCCCAGCATCCCTCTCTGTTCTGGTTGTACAGCGTCCCTCTCTGTTCTTCTCCCACAACAACCCCTAAAAGGCAACTATGATAGGGGGCTCAGGCCATTAAGAACTTGCAGTTTGGGGGAGGTAAAATCTCTGTAGATGAGCCCTGTGTTTTACCACCCTGCAACTGCACCCCGCTACACATGTTGCAACAGGAATTGTACACCCTGTCTCACTTAAAAGAAATATAGTAACCTTGTGCAGTGACCAAGGGGCTAAAGCAGGCAGTGAGGAGGCATTTTATTGCTTATACACCACCTGCTTTAACCCCTTGGTTCCCACACGAGCATGCATTGCACACAGTTGCATGGTGTTTGCAGAGTGGCCCCATTCACTTAAATGGGTCATGCTTGGCAGGCTAAACCTGGTAAGTGTGACAGGGTGTATAATTCCTACTGCGGCTGCAACATGTGTACACCCCTTGCCAGTGGGTGGATTTAGTGTTATGGCCAGTGGGCGGGCCCTGGAGAATGTTGGTGGTCAGACGGGGGCGGGTCTAAAGCTGTGTAAGGGGCCCCAAATTTTCTGATGGCTGCCCTGGACACATGGCTGCTGTTACATATGATCAATAAGTTAACAAAATCAGCACCCAGTAGCCATGTTATCTGACACACTGTGACAGTGCACTGCCAGCCAGAGCCATGCTAGAGTGCCTGCTGACTATGAGTTATGATACCATCCATTATGCCAGAGAGACAGACACAGTGCAATGTAGTCTATTCACAGACACCCCCAAAGCACACCTGTGTTGAAGCCTTGAAGGCACTGGAAGCCCCATGATCAAATTCGCTTCCCCTCAGTCCTTACTGCAGGACAGACACTGTCAGCTGAGCTCAGCTGCCTCTCTCTGCTTGATGCCATCGCCGCCCACCTCAGAGCCTCTCAAGTCTCACTCCACAGGCCCTGGCTACTACTGGGTGGAGAGCGGAGCTGAGCAGAGGAAGATCATTCCACCGGGGAAGGCAAGGAGATAGGCAGGCAGGTGGCTGGCTGGGACTTGAGCCAAGGCAGAAGAACATGCGAGCGGGAGAGGGATGGGCATATGCCCGAAACTAAAGAAATAGTACCCCCACTTCGGCCAGCACATGATAATCACAAAGGGGCACAGATAATGGAAAAAATACACCCACCTAAGCTAGTAGGAGCGGTGGAACGGGATGGGGGGGTGTAATTCAGAATTTTTTAAAATTCTTCACTGACTCTCTTTGAAATTGCCCAGGCTCCTATTCAAATCCAATCCGGGGACAAAAGCGGGGACAGACTTGGTCCAGGGACAGTGCCCTTAGTCCGGGGACATCTGGTCACCCTAGCCCAAAGACTGTACAATAAGTTCAAGAGGGCTGCATATGGCCCTCAGGCTGCAAGCTGGGCACCAGAGAGTTTTTCAGAATATAAATGACAATCATTTGATGAATTCAAAGCATTGAAGGTCAAACTCACCAGGAAGGAACAGAAAAAAATGAAGGAGACAAAATAAACATAAGCTAGGTCAGTTCCACAGCGCTCATTTTCGTTATGTCCACCAGGGGCACTAGTGTCCGGTTCACAGCCTTTATCTCCCAGACACGACAGCATGATCTCTTGCCAAGCCTCACCAGTGGCACTCCTAGTAACAAAAGACAGAAATCAAAATTAGAAAATCATACAACAAACTTATGGCATCACGTCTGAATATTCTTCTACTCAAAAACATTCTCAGTTCCATCTGTGGCACCCACTTCCAACTGCCTGAGACAATTGCTGGATTATTACAGTTTACGCTTCCAGATCATGACCATTTTCAGCAGTTGGAATTTAGCAGAATTCCTGCTTCTTAAAGCTTAATTGTAGCTAAAATAAGCACAGGGAACATAACTTACAGCCAGCATGATGTGTCCCTTGTGCCCATTCCTCCTTTATTAGAAGAAATCCTCCTAACGTAATGCCCTCTCCCGACCCCTGCTGTTGTAATATTCCCATGCGGCAGATGTTAATACAAATAAGGGACTGTCACAGACTGGGGGGGTCATGGACTGAGGAGGATTTCTACTAACAGATGAGGAATCAGCACAAGGGACACATTCTACTGATTATAAGGTATGTCCCTTTTTGCAGATTTTTCTGTTTTTTATTTTAGCTACAATTAGACTTCAAAAATGTTGTTTCCTAATGAAATAATGCCTTGCCAATACATTTAATTTTACATTAACATGTTTCGGAGGTCTTGCTACCTAGATAAAGTATCTCACAAAGGTGAATACACCCCTTACATTTTTGTAAATACTTTATTCTATCTTTTCATGTGACAACACTGAAGAAATGACACTTTGCTGCAATGTAAAGTAGTGAGTGTACAGCTTGTATAACAGTGTAAAATTTCTGTCCCCTCAAAATAACTCAACACACAGCAATTAATGTCTAAACCACTGGCAGCAAAAGAGAGTACACCCCTAAGTGAAAATGTTCAAATTGGGCTCTAAGTGTCAATATTTTGTGTGCCCACCATTATTTTCCAGCACTGCCTTAATCCACTTGGGCATGGAGTTCACCAGAGCTTCACAGGTTGCCACTGGAGTCCTCTTCCACTCCTCCTCGTATGATCTGAGCACTGACCCCCCACCTTTTCAACCTCTGCAGCAATGCTGGCAGCACTCATACGTCTATTTCCCAAAGACAACCTCTGGATATGACGCTGAGCACGTGCACTCAACTTCATTGGTCGACCATGGCGAGGCCTGTTCTGAGTGCAACCTGTCCTGTTAAACCGCTGTATGGTCTTGGCTACCATGCTGCAGCTCAGTTTCAGGGTCTTGGCAATCTTCTTATAGCCTAGGCCATCTTTATGTAGAGCAACAATTCATTTTTTCAGATCCTCAATGAGTTCTGCCATGAGGGGCCATGTTGAACTTCCAGTGACCAGTATGAGAGAGTGAGAGCAATAACACCAAATTTAACACACTTGCTCCCCATTCACACCTGAGACCTTGCAACACTAACGAGTCACATGACTTCAGAGAGGGAAAATGGTTAATTGGGCCCAATTTGGACATTTTCACTTAGGGGTGTACTCACTTTTGTTGCCAGTGGCTCAGCCATTAATGGCTGTGTGTTGAGTTATTTTGAGGGGACAGCAAATTTACATTGTTAAGGTCCTTTCACACGAGCGGAGCCCGTTTTGACGGGCTTCGCTGCTCAGCGGGGATCCATCCGTTTTTCCCCGATGACCCGGCTGATGACAGGACAGTCTCTGCAGAGACTGACCTGTCACGGCTCCATTCTCCTATATGGAGGATCGGATGAACACGGACCGCCTGTCCGTGTTCTTCCGATCCGCCAGATGGATGGAAAATAGGGTTTCCATCCGTCTGTTTTTGGTGGATCGGATTGGATGTCAGCGGACATGTCACCGCTGACATCCGTCGCTCCATAGAGGACAATGGAGCGTCTGTTCGGGTCTGCCTGAAAAATTGACAGGCGGACCCGAACGATCCGCTTGTCTGTCGGACCCTTATACAAGCTGTACACTCACTTCTTTACATTGTAGCAAAGTGCCATTTCTTCAGCGTTGTCACATTAAAAGATATAATAAAATATTTACAAAAATGTGAGGGGTGTACTCACTTTTGTGAGATACTGTACCCAGGCAAAATTAAGCAGTTTAAGAATGTGTCAGTTAAAGTAACAAAAACTCTTTTGCAACTAAATAATCTACCTAGGGAGATATGACTTTTATTTATTGCATTGTTTGAAGAAAAATCCTGCTCTGCTTTTTCATTTGAGGTTGACAATTGTACAACAATGTAGAAATAGTTTTTCTACATTTGAATTCATTTTTTTAATACTGTTATTGTATCTGATACAGTATTAAACAGTGCTATATGCATGCTGAAGGCTTATTTTGTTAAGGCAGCCTCCAGCCTTCAAGTGATCACTAAGCAATAGCTGATGATACCGTATTCCACTCTAATGGGTTCCTGATTATCAGTGAGTTGTTAGTGACAGCCAGATTACATTTTATTATTATATTATTGGCCATTAAGATATACCCAACTCAAGTCATTGTGCTGAGAAATGTTGACATACAGATCACAGGTGGAAATCAGGCAATTTTGCAAATATAATAAATATTTTCTCATCCTCTTTCAGTTCCCGAATTCTATTGGAAACATCAATAGCAATTAAGGTTTCAAGGTTGAGGACTGATTCAAAAGTTGGTCTACAGAATTGGTTACTTAAACTGCTAAACTACCCAGATTGATTTACCCAGGTATGAACATAAACATAACAGTTCATTTTATTTCTTATCATGAAGGTACAATTATTCTTTAATATGTAATGTTCCTGAAAAAAAAAAATGTTAGCAAAACACTAACTACATCTAGCCTAAGTATGACCTACATAAGAGCCTATTGCAGCTGTTTTAATGCATTTAAAGTAATTTTACATCAGACTTTCAGGCCTCATACACACGGGCGTATTTTGACGCCGGCGTCTACTGACGTTTTTTAGCTGCTCCCCATGTTAGTCAATGGCCACATAAAATACGTCGGCGTTTTTGAGCTGTAGATGGCGTCGGCGTATCAGAGAACCCACGACCAGCGGGTTCCTTGGCTGCAACGACATCAAAAAGCGCCGCAAAACGCCACGAGACGCCAACAGACGCCAACAAACGCCACCTAATATTGTACCGGCGTTTTCCGGCGTTTTTTGACGCCGACGTTTTTAGGTTGAAAAATAGCAGAGGAATGATTTTTTTTTAAAAAACGTCTATTGACGCCGACGCTCACTAGCGCTCAAAAACGCCAATGCATAACGCCAAAAAACGTCGACTTTATCTCCTTGACGTCGGGCCCAACGTTTTGTTTATTATTTTATATACGCCCGTGTGTATGAGGCCTAAATCTTGAAAACAATGGAAGGATTACTACTGGGAAGAAATGTTCAAGAATAAAGTGATTGTAAAGCCCCTTTCCCATGGACACCTCCGTTCTGCGGGATCCACTTGCTCAGCGGCAGATCGACAGGCGGATGACAGATCCATCTCTTCAGATCGGATCTAAATGGACCCAATGTCCATTTTCATTCGGTCCCATCCAATCCAATTCACCAAATGGATGGAAAATAGGACCTCCATCAGTCTGGTTTTGGCGGAGAGGATCGGATCAGATGGCAGCGGGTGTCAGCAGATATGTCACTGCTGACATCTGCTGCTCCATAGAGGTGAATGGAGTGTCTGATCGAAAAAAATTGAAATAATAATAAAGATGTTATACTTACCTGCTCTGTGCAATGGATTTCCACTGAGAAGCCCAAATCCTGCTCTTCTAGGGGCCCCCCGCTGGTTATCCTGGCTCCTCTTCTTTGTGTGTCACCATAGAAAGCCACTCCCGAGTCATGCTGCCTGTGTCTATAGATTCTGCCCCACCCCCCTCCAGCTCCCTCGTCACAGGATTAGATTGACATCAACCAATGACTCCTGCTGCTATCAATCTGCCCTGTGAGGAGGGAGAGAGGCACTGCTCTCAGGCACAGTGCTGGATCAAGACTGGGCTTAGGTAAGTATAAGGTGGGGGCAAGGAGCTTCACACAGAAGGTTTTTACCTTAATGCAGAGAGTCATACAATCGTCTGCCTTTAGTACCACTTTAAAATCTCATACTGAAAGATCTGAAATTCTGCTTTCTGTAAATCCTTATTCGGTCCCTTAGCAATTACCTAACCCCAAATGGGAGTTCTTACAGCAGAACTCCAGTCATAAGTAACAAGGTAAAAATGAATAACCCATTAAAAGAAAATGTTTTAAAAAATACAAAAATAAAACAAAAACAGCTTTTGCTGCAATAGTCAACTTCAGTCTAGAGATTTCTCCTGCAGTATCTTTTCTGCCACTAGGAGTCTGATGACCAGCACTATTTAACCCACTTCCTCTGAGCCCAGGTCATCCTGGTCCAGCCAAAGCCTTTTATTAGACATTGAAATGAGAAGCTGCACAGTGATGAACTCATCGCTCTATCACTCATTGCTTTCATTTCCTTTCAGTATGACTGGCTCATTGTACTGCTTCTTCCTCTCATACTCCATTCAAGCTTTCAACATTATATAAACTACTAACATTTGACATGATTTTTCTCCATGCTCCCCTCATTATCTGTCCTGAAAGCTAAGAGAAGTTCCTCATGCAGCACCAGGAACCCAGAAGAAACTGATTACCCTCTGTTATTAGCTATATTTTATGTATTAGCTTCCTGTGAGCAGCTGAGCTCCAAAGTCTGTATTTCAGTTTTCCGTTGTTACTGGCAAGAAAAAGAACATGCTGGCTTCTGTCCTTGGTAATATGTGCAGCCATTACAGTGCAAAATGAGAGTGTCACCTTCCCCAAGTAGATTCTCTTAAATAACAGAAGAATCCAGGGATATAAGCTGGCAGATGCCGGGATCCATCAGTGCATCAGAAATTACATATCAGTTTTGCAAGGAGTTGGTATTTTAAGGGAAACTAAAATAATTTTGGGCCACTTGTATTTTTCTGTCTCTGGGGTAGATTGACTACAGGCAAATAGGCTGTTTACTTTGAAATTGGAATTTTCCGTTAGCTTAGTGAACGTGGTGAAGCTCTGCTGACTTTCATCATCCAATGTGAAAATGTATTTTGCAAAGAATACCCAATCATGTGCATGGAAAATAAATAGCATTTTTGCTTGTGCATGATTGAATGATGGAGGTCAGCAGAGCTCCACCTCAATAACTTCAAGAAGGGAAAATCCCCTTGCAAAGTAAGCAGCCTATTTGCTGTTGCCCATACACGCATCGATTTTTGAGTTCAGCCTGCTGGTTGAACAAAAGAAATCTAGCAATTTTCTTCCATCCCATGAATATAACAGTTATTATATTCTGACACTAGCCCACCGGCTTTCAGAATACCCAAAGAGAGCCTGCAGCTGACTAAATGCAGGCGATGTTCTGGCTATAATTTTCCAACAGGCTTCCTAGACAAAAGTCTATTATTACTTCTATCAAACAGAATGTTACCAGGAGGGCCAATACTAAAATGTATTTTTATCATACAATGTATGTACAATCATTTTGCAAACAATTATATAATATATATATATATATATATATATATATATATATATATACACATACAGTATCTCAAAAAAGTGAGTACACCCCTCACATTTTTGTAATTATTTTATTATATCTTTTCATGGGACAACACTGAAGAAATGACACTTTGCTATAATGAAAATTAGTGAGTGTACAGCTTGTATAGCAGTGTAAATTTGCTTTCCCCTCAAAATAACTCAACACACAGCCATTAATGTCTAAACCGCTGGCAACAAAAGTGACTACACCCCTAAGTGAAAATGTCCAAATTGGGCCAAATTAGCCATTTCCCCTCCCCGGTGACATGTGACTCGTTAGTGTTATAAGGTCTCAGGTGTGAATTGGGAGCAGGTGTGTTAAATTTGGTGTTATCACTCTCACATACTGGTCACTGGAAGTTCAACATGGCACCTCATGGAAAAGAACTCTGAGGATCTGAAAAAAAGAATTGTTGCTCTACGTAAAGATGACCTAGGCTATAAGAAGATTGCCAAGACCCTGAAACTGAGCTGCAGCACGGTGGCGAAGACCATACAGCGGTTTAACAGGACAGGTTCCATTCAGAACAGGCCTTGCCATGGTCGACCAAAGAAGTTGAGTGCACGTGCTCTGCGCCATATCCAGAGGTTGTCTTTGGGAAATAGACATATGAGTGCTGCCAGCAATGCTGCAGAGGCTGAAGGGGTGGGGGGTCAGCCTGTCAGTGCTCAGACCATACAACGCACACTGCATCAAATTGGTCTGCATGGCTGTCTTCCCAGAAGGAAGCCTCTTCTAAAGATGATGCACAAGAAAGCCTGCAAACAGTTTGCTGAAGACAAGCAGACTAAGAACATGGATTACTGGAACAATGTCCTGTGGTCTGATGAGACCAAGATAAACTTATTTGGCTCAGATGATGTCAAGCATGTGTGGCAGTAACCAGGTGAGGAGTACTACATAGAAAAGTGTGTCTTGCCTACAGTCAAGCATGGTGGTGGGAGTGTCATGGTCTGGGGCTGCATGAGTGGGGAGCTACAGTTCATTGAGGGAACCATGAAGGCCAACATGTACTGTGGCATACTGATGCAGAGCACGATCCCCTCACTTCAGAGACTGGGCCACAGGGTAGCATTCCAACATGATAACGACCCCAAACACACCTCCA
The DNA here is from genome assembly GCA_018402905.1 of Glandirana rugosa. Lineage (NCBI taxonomy): Eukaryota > Metazoa > Chordata > Amphibia > Anura > Ranidae > Glandirana > Glandirana rugosa. The sequence goes on from BLSH010437367.1 coordinate 1,441,527, forward strand.
AGGCGACCACTGCCTTGCTAAAGAAGCCGAGGATAAAGGTGATGGACTGGCCAAGCATGTCTCCAGACCTAAACCCTATTGAGCATCTATGGGGTATCCTCAAATGGAAGGTGGAGGAGCGCAAGGTCTCTAACATCCACCGGCCACGTGATGTCATCCTGGAGGAGTGGAAAAGGACTCCAGTGGCAACCTGTGAAACTCTGGTGAACTCCATACCCAAGAGGATTAAGGCAGTGCTGGAAAATAATGGTGGCCACACAAAATATTGACACTTTGGGCCCAATCTGGACATTTTTACTTTAGGGGTGTACTCACTTTTGTTGCCAGCGGTTTAGACATTAATGGCTGTGTGTTGAGTTATTTTGAGGGGACAGCAAATTTACACTGTTGTACAAGCTGTACACTCACTACTTTACATTGTAGCAAAGTGTCATTTCTTCAGTGTTGTCACATGAAAAGATAGAATAAAATATTTACAAAAATGTGAGCGGTGTATATATATAAGGATTCCCATAGTTTGCTGTTCCCTTTGTCTCATAGATTCCTCAGATTCTTTATCATTCACTGTTCAGATGACTCATTGAGTAAACAACCAGCTTCTCTGAGTAAAGATGAAAGCTGAAATAGGTAAGCATACAAAGGAAACTAGATGTATTCTTATTTTATTTGTAATTTTATTTGCCCTTCCTATTCTAAATAAATGTCAAAACATATATGTGCACTCTGTTTAAAGTGTTACTAAACCCAGGAGCCTGCATTCGCTATATCTGGTCTCCCACAGTACACAGAACATGGAAATGCACTTATTTTAGTAAATATAAACTGCTAAATACCTTTATTTCTGACGTCAATCAGTGTCTGGCTGAAGCTTGTAGGAGGAGTTTTCATTCTACTCTGACTGTCCTATGAAGCTGCAGGACCCTGACCCTCTGTCTGGACAGTGCTGATTGGCCCTGTGCTGATCACATGCACCCTCCCAAGAAAAAAAAAACTGTCTAGCAATACACAACAAACTGAGCATGTGCAGGGTGACTCCAATGGCTCTGTACTATCAGGAGATAGATTAGGTATGGTGGAAGAAGGGGAGGATCAAAGAAGACAGGATCAAACAGTTTTTTTACACAATGTGCAGGAATAACCCCTTAGATTCCACAGTGAGTATAACAAGCATGCTTTATTGCATATACAGACTGATTTTACTGTTGTGGGTTTAGTAACACTTTAATGCTTCATCACATAAAGGATTTAAAGTGGAAGTTCATCCAAAACCTAGCACTAAACCTACTCTCAGCCCAGCCATATTCCCATATTCTAAGCGTAATATATCTAGCCCTGTAAAGAAGAGACCGTTTCTGCAGCCGTTCTGGTTTGGTCCCAAGCTGAGCTGTCAGTGGCGGCTTCAGTGTGTGGGAGTAAGTAGAGGAGGCAGCCAACAACAGGATCCCCATAGTAAGTCTATAGGCGACGTCACTTCCCAGGCATTTTCCAGCTGCTGTCGGTTCTCGCCTGCACACAGTAGCCTCCGCTGGAGACCGGACCAGGCTTGAGAAAAGGTAAGTATAGTGATTTTTTCTTTACAGGGTTAGATAGATTAGGTTGGGAAGGTGGCTGAGAGTAGTTTTAGCATTAGATTTTGGTTGAACTACCACTCTAATGTAACTAACTAGGAATCTATGGGAACCCACCTGAATAGCAGCATGAGGGAACTGGAGAAACTTCTGAAGTTGTTGTGTCTATTAATATGGCTCTCCTCATCAAGACGGATGTTACCGAACACCTACAAAACAAGACTTAATTACTATCTGGACCTCACTGTATTAATAACTTTTCTAAAGTGTATTAAAAGGGAGCTTTCAAATCCAAAGTTGGACTAGTTTAACCCACATTTATCTTACAAGTAGCGGCAGACATTAATGTCATTCACATATACCATGGCTTAATGGACTGTCAGTTTGGAGGTATGAATGAAAGCCCCTTTCGCACTTGTGCGACTTGTCCTGCAACTTTAGACTGCAAAGGCACATGACAAGTCGTTCCCCATGATTTAAAATGACAGCCATTCATATATGTACAACTTCAAGTCTTGCCGACTTCAAAGTAGTCCCTGCACTACTTTGGTCCAACTTGCATCCAAGTTGAGGTCCATAGACCTTAAGTTTGCACAGGTATTCCCTGAAATCGCATTAAACCCGCATCAAAATTGCAACACATTCGCATCTAAATCGTGCCCTAAAAATGCAAAATCGCACGGCGGGCCTCTGAAAGTAGCTATACAGTGTACACACTAAGTATATAAAAATTATCGAAATGGCGCTGTCTCCTTGGCGTGTCTGTGTAAGTGTTCCTTTAAAGATGTGTGTGGGCCTGTGTCTTTGGCACCCTTATTCAATTTACCATGGATGGAATACAGAGTAAAAAAATGAGAGAAGAAAAAAATAAATAAATTGATGTCCGTGAATATCCGTGAATGTCCGTGAATGTCCGTAAAACATAAAATATGTAAAAACACCTAAAAACACCTAATAAATAAGTACACGAGAAACAGGCAGATATAATACAGATAAAATTAGGGATGAAAAATGTAAAAATAGAAATTGGTGAATAGTTGAAAATATCGTCCGTAAATGTCCGTATGTCCGTAAATGTCCGTAAAATAAAAATAAAGTGCTGTGGTGCCAAATGGTGCAAAATCAATCAATGAACCTTAAATATTGTGCAATGGTTAAGAAAAAAAAAATACACTGATATTTTATTAGTTTACAATATTTATTGCTATATTTTCAACTGTAACATAGAACACATAAAGGCTACTGCCATTTACTAACAAATAGATGTGCTAAGAAATACATTTGATCTGCACTAAGTTCTCCCAAGAGTGTATTTTTTCTTTATGACAATACAAATATTGCTAGAGCCTAACCTGCATGCCTATAATGGCATAGATGAAGAACAACATGGCAATCAGGAGGCAGACATAAGGCAGAGCCTGAAAATAAGACAAAAATGGTCAAGTGACAAGAAACAATGCAACATATAAATGCATTCTTACATGCAAGAAAAAAGAAATACGCACATGGATTTGCTTTTACTAGAAAATGAAAGTTGTTTGGTTTATACAATAATTTGAACAACCAATTGCCTACATAGATAGCATAGCATACAGTATTTTAAATGGGCACATATTTCATTATTTATTGCAGTGTTTACTTTAAAGTTATTATATGATTTTTTATGTTTTTTTTGCAAGCTTTGTCTTTGTATTAAATATAGTGATTTGTATGTTAGCAATTAGAGGGGGTATTTATTGGCTTAGTGCAAATACAAATCAGTATTGTAGGAAGGAGCACAGCCATAATGCAGCATTACAAAGCAAGATGCAGATCCTGCATATGTAGTGAGCAACTATGGCTGTCGTAGTTTATATAGAGAATCAAGATTTTTTTTAAACATTAACCTATTTTGAGATAGTCTAAATCAAACTGATGTATTTTACAACTTTATCAAAAATATAAAAAAGATTTTACTTAAATTAGTGATACAAAGGATAATACCCCATTAAATTTCACATTCAGAACCAATATTTGATATAAGAGGTAGTTAATGAGATTGCCACCAGCGTAATGTGGAAGACCACCAAGGAGAGCAACACCTATAATGAGGAGATTAAGAGATCACAACATGAAGTGAGAATAAGGAGACCACAACCAGTAGTCAGAGATAAATAAACTAATACCAGTATGAGTTAGAGATAAGGAGACCATCACCAGTATGAGGTGGGGATAAGGAGACCACCCCAACTATGATGGGGAGAAGCAAGGAGACCACCACTAGTAAGAGGTGGAGATGAAAAAACCACTACCAGTATATGGTGGAGATAGGAAGGCCATCAACCAGTAAGAAGTAGAGAGAAGTAGACCACCACCAGTATGAGGAGGAGATTAAAGATCAGCACCAGAACAAGGTGCAGATATGGAGACCATCACAAATACAGTACATGGTGTAGATAAGGAGAGCACAATTAGCAAGGTATGAAGGTAAGGAGATGACAATCAGCACGAGGTGGAGATAAGGAAACCACCACCAGCAGGAGGAGGAGACAAGGAGACTACCACCTGTAAAAGGAGAAGATAGGGGGGCCACCACCAGTATAAGGTGGAGATAAGGAAACCATCTCAAACAGGAGGTGTAGATAAAAGATAAAAGATTCTTCCCCCCCTCAGGTGTCACATTTGGCACCTCTTGGCGGGGAGGGGGGAGAGGATGCCTGTCTTTGACAAGTGTCCTGTTCCCACATTCGGGAGCCCAGGCCGCGGCCGATTATGTCAGCAGCCCGGCACCCTCCTCCGCCGCGGGGACATTGAGAAAGCGCAGCGGCGGCTCGCACATGTGCAGTAGGGGCCCGGCTATGAAGCCAAAAGACTATACTTCCGGGTTCCCTTACCCCAATGGCGGCAGCAGCACACAACCAGGCGATCCGAAGATCGGCAGTGGTGCCAACATCGCTGGACTCCAGGACAGGTAAGTGTCCTAATGTTCAGCAGCTACTGTATGTGTAGCTGCTGACTTTTCATTTTTAAAGGGACGGCTGGCGGCGGACCTCCGCTTTAAAAGCAAAACGGGTATAGCAGACCATGTATGTGCATTGTCTTTTATTGTCTTTTATTTTAGCCTACTAACTGTCCCAAGCTTAGTCTACTGGCCACAGATTTTTTTTGGAAGCCTAACTGAAGTCTCACCTCTTTTTTTAAAGCTTTAAAGTCAAGTACCTCTCCATGTCACTGTTGGGGAATGCCCAAAACTGCTTCCAGCCACTCACTTACAGCATAGAAGATAGATTACCAGCCACCACCCTCATAACAAGTGTTCTCACACAAAATTGTAGTTAGACTACATGTATGTATTTCCATGACTTCTACTAGACCCTAAAAAATAGACACATTACCTTAAAGGATTGGACAAAAGTCCATAGTAAAATGCGGATTGTGTATCCCTGCCGAAGAAGTTTAATGAGTCGGGCAGCTCGAAACAACTTCAAGAAGCTCATGTTGAAGCTGCTTGTGTTCACCAGCTAGATGGGTCAGATAATAGACACAAAAATTAGTTCAAAAACTAGTATTGCATTCTGCGACTGAATATTTTTTTCTACAGCAAATGATGTATAACTTATCTAAGTACCAGTTTCTAGTAGCAAGCACATTTCACATACAGCACAGCACTCACACAAAGGTATCCACCTTTCCAGTAAAGTCCAGAGCACATTACACCATTTAGAAGAAAGAGGTATAGTGATATAGGCTAAAGGCCCATACACACGATGCAATGGTCGTACAACAACAGTCTTACAATAGCTTGTTGTACCATAATCTGACCATTAGTACACGCGATTACAACAGCCAACGTTCAACAGTTGTACAACAGAAGTTGGCTGAGCAGACTAGAAAATTTTTGTTGGCCAATAAGCCATTGTACGACTGTTGTACCGTGTGTACAGAGAAGTTGGGCCAACAAAGATGTACGTGCAAAACACGCTTGCTCAGAAGTCAGGAACGCCCAAAAGTGTCCGTTCGAGTAAACCTACGTTCCTAATTCACAAATCACATTCACCCGAACTTCCTCTTTAGATGCTCGTAACACGTCACTACGTTCGGCTTTGTTGAAGCTTTGTTGAACGATTACTTGTCTCCTGTCAGTACGCTAGACACAACAGCCAACGGCCGATTTGGGCAAAAGTCGTACGACCGTTGCACCGTGTGTACAAGTCATTAGGTTTGTATGAGATGGGTACAGTTGATGTGTCTCTAGCCATTGTAATTGCAACACAAATGTTTGATATCAGGTACTGCTTTGTGACTACAGGGTGGCGGGACCGTTTTTGAATATTAAACCAATAAAAAAGATAAATAATCCAATCAGATTGCTGAATTATTCGTGGCTATTTATGTTCCATTCAAATTAGATTTAACTTTACTATATTCTTACCTCTGGCACTAGTGTGTGTGTAAGCATGTGTTGAAATGATAAGTAGTGTTTCAGCTAAACACCTGTAACAATAACATGTGCGCTATGTCTCTGAGCCCTATGGGATTCTACCCATATGTTAAATGTAATTAATTTTCTAGCCCCAAGTACTCTGTGCAGCAGTTGAGTTTTGTGCAAATGCTTGACACCAACAGACTTTCTTCTTGAGCTACTCATTACAATTAACCATGCATGAGAGGTCACTTCACTGCCGAGTTTTAGCAGATTGTACAATAGGCATACCTGCACCTTATGCCCATTAAAGGACAATTATGTATAAGATATTATTAAAAAAAAAAATCTTGCATCAAATAAACCTTACAGCCAGATTAAAAAGTCATCACTTTTCGAAAGATTTATGTTGTTTTTTTTAATACTCTATTTTTGAAGTTGGTCACCTATAGATTTCCTTTGTTTGGCATGCAGACTAAACAAAGGAGATCTAACAGATTTCTACATCCACACAGCCAAACAGTGGCCATTGGCCTGACAGCCAACAAACAGCGCCTCGCCTGCATCTGATAGGATACAGGAGCTGTTTGGCAGATAATTTTACACCTGGCTCTTTCAAATTTTCAATCAAAGGATGTTACGCACCAGTGGCGGCTGCTCCATTAGGAGCGCAGGGGGCGCCACCCCCCTAATCCATGCGCCTGGCCCCTAATTTACATGCAGGGCGCCAGACACACGGATTTGCTTTTTTTTTATTTTTTGAAGCACATGATTAGAGCCTGAGGCTCTAATTGGCTTCAAAAAAGGGTGGGCTTGGGCGCAGAGCACTGTGCCCTGAGCCCACCCAGTTGTGTGACATTAGCAAATTAATATTCGCTAATGTCTTCCTGCTTCTCCTCCCAGCCAATCAGGAAGTGGGTCCTGAGACCCGATTGGCCAGGGAGTCTTAGGACCTGCTTCCTATTCGGGAGGAGAAGCAACAGCCTGGCTCTCCCCTCGGCAAGCTGCAGCAGGTGGAGGGGGGAAGGGAAGCCTCCAGGAGCCCTACCCTGGATCCAGCACCGCCTCCTAAGGTAAGGACTTGAATGGCCACCTTCCTTCCGGGGGGTGTTGGTGCGAGTGAGGGGGCCAGGGGCAACTTCCACGAGCCTGCACCACCTCTGATCATGGCCCACCGTCCAATCGCCGTTTTCCTGTCCATCTCCCACGTGCAGGGGGTGGCGGTTGTGTGAGTGAGGGGGGCAGGTTTGTTTGCTCCCCCCCAAAATATTGAGCACCAACTGCAACTGCTGGGCACAGTGGTGCCAACAGGGACACCCACTGATCATATTTTGTATTCCTAACAAATTGGCCAAATTTCATTCATTACACAGTCAGCTTAAGTCAGTAAATATACTGTTATAAAAAAAATCCCTCTCGACCATACCTGTGGATCAGGGTTGTTCATCTCACCTCTTGCACTCATAATTTATGCCACCGTTTCTTTGGAATAAACTCATGGTTTATTTCAACAGTTTTTGATAATTAAATTTGCATATAATGAAAACAGATGACCACAACCCATCCAAGCTGTAGGTCACCTGTTATGTACCATTGTGTCATGTAAGTGCACTGCTGCTAGTGATCATTAGTGCTGTACATACTTTCAGTCTTGACTTGTCAGCTCTCAATGAATCTCCTGAGCTTCATTGCTCCCAGGCAGCAGGATGCATCACTTGATCTGAACTGCTTAAATTAGAGAACTGAAATTGGGGATCGTGGATGTATACCCAGATGCTCTACTGCAGACCTGAAATGACTTATAGCAAAGGGCCTGCATGGCACTGAAGCACTATACTGATGAACGATGACATGGATGGACAACAGTCACTGCATATTATTATGCAATAATAAACACCAGGGTCACATTTAGTAGTGTTATTTGTCGAGCATGGTAAAAGTTCACCTACAGAAATGTTCAATTGTGTGTCATGCGGATACAAATGAAATTTGAAGCCAAAGCAGCTAATTAACTTTCCCAATTATGCACGGCACATTGAAAATAGGCAGAAACCAGTACATATCCCTGTGGTAGTTCAGCTATTAGAGATAGAAAAGAAAGGTAACAAGTACAATATAATAACATATTGAAAGGAAGGGAGGGAAAGTAGGCCAGAATTGTACAAAACCACTCTAAAACTAACCACTTGCTTTCGATAATGTACTTCAGGCTTGAGCTATAAAGTATTAGGAGTAAGACAAAAAGCAATCAGCAACATCTCACCTTACTGTCTGTAAGTATAATCTCTGTGATGCTACCAATTACTGTAATAAAGTCAAAAATGTTCCAGGTATCCCTGAAATAGTTCTAGAAGAAAAACGAGACACGTTAAATCACACTGATCAATACAAAGAAAGCAAGTCTTAAGTCCATGCAACAACCTCATTATCACATCTAAAACAACACAATTTAGGAGACATTAGTGAAGTATCAGTTACATACCAAGAATCCAAATGCAATGATCTTGAGGATGCACTCCAGGGAGAATAACATGGTGAAGGCGATGTTCAAATATTTTAAAGCAAGTTCATAAGTGTATGGTGCTTGATAATACTAGGAAGGATGGAAAATATAGTTTTGAAATTATAGGGTTTAATAACAATTATATATCTCTACTGTTGCGCTATAACAGTATTTCAGAATATGTGAATGACCAAACCCTAATGTCTAACAGTAATGGATGGAAATAATTGGTTCTTACAATTTTAGCTTGAAACATGTGATCATGAGCATACAGCTCTAAACATGGCACCAAAACCTAAGGCTTGGGGATTTACATTTATCTGGTTATCTAGTTTTCTTTTTCTTTTTACTTTCCATCTTTTTTTTTTTCTTTTTTTCTCTTTATTTGAGCAAGTGTGCACATGTTTCTATACTATATTACTGTTCATTCTGTATGATGCTCCCTTTCTTTGCACCACAGTTATAAGTTGTATTCCTGTTTGATTGCATAATTGTGTTCAAGACTAATTTAGTATTGTATATCCTGCCGTACTCTGGCGGCCGCACCCACATTCACTTTTGTTGTCTTCCTTTATTTAAAACCAATAAAAATGTTATTGACAAAAAAATAAAAAAATAAAAAGTAAAGCTTAAAGTGATTGTAAACCCTTACATATACCCATTGAGGCGACTGGCCTCAGGTGATACACAAAGATGAAACAAATCCTCCTACATCTATTGTACCTGTTTATCTGCAGCCACATTTCCCCTACATTGATTAAAACTGCAGAATTTACACAGGATCTCTCCGTTCTGAAAAGCAGGGGGCAAAGAAGTTACATCAGTGAGGAGAGATCTGAGAGATAGTTGGAGAGAAGAGGACACAGCCCCCTTCACACAGCACTTAAAAACTGAGCTGAAGATGTCAATCAGCTGGAGCTCCCTCCCATCACCATTTTTCTCTTGATGTCAGGAAAACTTGTCAGAAGTCACTCATGCTTATAACAGAGGAGCAAGGCAGAGGGAAAAATGATATTTAGTGCCCTGGATTGAGACACACACACATTATATGCTTTGTTCATATTTCATTTCTGAGGTTTACAACCACTTTAAAGTAGATGTAAGCACAAATGAATAACATTTAGTTTGCTAAAGCATTAATAATAAACATATGTTTCCCCTTTTTTCATCTTTTGTTGTATTCCAGTGCTGCAGGTCTGCAAGTCTTTGCAGGAACTTCTTGTATACATTCAGTTCAATGATGGCTGCATGGTATTTCTCAGGAGGACCTTCATGGCTGGGTATTATTTTAATGAAAGCTGTAGAGTTAAAACTATTGAAATTCTCCTTTAATTGAGATGGTATTAGCATGTTTAATCATATATAATTTTTTACTAATTGGGTTTACATATACTTTAACCAGTTTCCAGGGTTTTTTTTTTTTACCTTTTCACTGCAATACATGGAATGGGTTATTTCAAAGGCATTCAATCACGCCTGGGATTATGTGACCATCTCAAAGATTAGGCTTTAATTATAATAGTGCGGGATTACTTATGAAAGGTTTAATTTTGCCTCATTATTTTATTTAGGTTATTTAACTTTACTTACTATTGAAAAGTCTGACTCTTAAGCTTGAGTCAGCTGGCCATAGGACACCTGAAGTCTGATAGTATAGCACAGGGTTTCTCAACCAGGGTTGCGTGGAACCCTAGGTTTCCTCCAGAGGTTGCTAGGGGTTCCTTGAGCAATGGCCAATTTCTACCTCTCAGATAAATTCCCAATTATACCATTGATCTTTTTAGCTATCTGTAAGGGGGTAATTCTTCCCAATGACCACAAGTGTAAGGAGCATTCTTCCCATTGACCATCACACTTGATGTATCATGAGTTGTAAATTTTTCATTTTTTTGTTTACATTACTGATGGGACACACTAGTCTCAATTCAGCTTCAAATGAGGCTGTTATTTCATCCACACTGTATTACTAATCCCCGTTTAAGCCCTTAAGGTGTACTTTTCCCCTGAAACACGTTGGCTGTATCTGATGTTCTTAACAAATAAATATTTTTTACACACATTTCAAACAAGATGGAAGTTTGTATTATGTGCTTCTACCAACATACTGTATCCAGAGGCTATTCATCTGTTGGGTGATTTGACAATTGCGACCAGAGAGGCAACAGCCAGGGCTCAAAACATACTGCATTCCTTATTGATTTGAATTAATCTGTACTTTTATTGGTAGAGCGCTATCACACGCCCTTCAGACCTGATATATTTCTGGGAGATTTCCTTCTGACAGGAAAAAGCATGTACACTGACAATAGCTTCTGGGTGGCACTGCTCAGTACACCATTGCCTAACCAGCTCTCTGGAGCAAAGGAAAGGCTTCTGTAAGTAGGCTTTTGCACACTGTGTGTGTATAGGATCATTCAGATGTTTGTAACATAGTTTATCTACACCAGGCACCACCAAATGGTGACTGAAGTATGCACCCAGACCAAGTGACAGTCCTATGCAGACCCCATCACTTAGCAGCCTGGGTGTTCTTTTCCAAGTCTCTCCCCCACTACTGCTGCCATTGTCACCCTCACAGCAGGACAGAAGGCACAAAGCGTAGCAGAGATGGACAAAGGGTGGCAGCTGCTTTACCTTTCAAATAACTGAGGGGTGAGTCCTAGCAACCAGTCAGCCACTTATTAACATGAAAAGTTACATAGTTAATCTGGCTGAAAAAAGACACATATCTATCCAGTTCAACCAACTTGTAAATAAGGCTCGGTTCACACCTGAAGCGATCTGACTTGCAGGGCGACTTCAACGCAGCTTGCAGGTGACTTCTGTAATAGAAGTCAATGCAAGTCGCCTGAAATCGCCTCAAAAGTAGTACAGAAACCTTTTTTTTAAGTCGGAGTGACTTTAGTCGCTCCTTTTTAGAACGGTTCCATTGTACTGCATGGAGGTGACTTGTCAGGCAACTCAAGTGACCTATGTGTGAACCGGCCCTAAGGTAGGACTGTGAAGGGGACTGTGATTGGAGTGAGAGGGAGAGTTAATATTAAAGAACATTGATATGAAGGGAGGGATGTGGGTAGAAAGGGTGACTGTGATGTAAAGAGGGGGGCTGTGATATAAAGAGGGGGGCTGTGATATAAAAAGGGGGAACTG
>BLSH010437367.1:1457388-1476055 GCA_018402905.1 Glandirana rugosa
AACGAAGGACGAAAAATGTCACAACGTTTCACTAACCCGAAATGATATACGGTGACGAAGAAAGGTAGAAAGAAACCTACAAGTATACATGGATACGAAAGGTGACAAATACAAATTGTCTTAAAATATCTACATGCTTTCGTTCGGGGCAAAAGGACGGTCCGCTAGAAAGTTGGTTACCGTATTAGTTGACTAAAACTTGAAAACACTATTGTGTTTATCCTCATTACACATCATTGATCTCAACTCGCTTGTGGACCTTCAAGCCCAAGACGACCAGGCAGGCTTGAAGCCCTGTTTCAGGCCCAGGCCCAGGCCCGTGCGATCGTTCGGGTTCCGTCCGGACCCGGACCCGGACTTTGTCCCGAAGTTCGGACGGACCAGCAGAACCCGAACTTCCAGGTGTTCGCTCAACTCTAGTTACTACACATTACTCCTATTTGTGTTATCACAAAAGTTCAAAATCAGTTGATTATGCCATTGGTTGAAAGATCGCCTGGCAGGAAAACGGGGCTTGCTTTCGTACATCTATAAAATTCTGTTAAACATAAACAGTGGAAAGCATAGGTACATATGAACATCCAAAGAAAGATGGAAAGAAGCAGTGGCATATAGTAAAGCCCAATCACTTTGCAACACTGTAAAAAGCAGGAAGCAAAACCTGCATATGTACGAGCAAGTATGACACATATATGATATCTCTACAAATTAAAGATAGAAACCATTTTTTTAAAGCATTAAAGTGGAACTCCTGCTAAAAATCAGTTTTTGTATTGTGGAATGGGGAAGGCCTTGAACTTATGTCAAGTTGATATTGCTATCCGATTTAGGCTAGGTTAAGACTATTTTCCCATGCGGCTCCCAGCAGGGGTCCGGTGATTCCTGTTTCACTGTTTCAGGTCTGAATTCAGCCTGCATTTTTGGATGAATTCCGACTTGAAACAGACCAAAAGATGCAGAGGGCTTCTGTGCAAATTTGCACCGGAGCCGCAGCGGAGATATGTGAACCGGCTCTGTAGAGAGCCGGTCAAAATCTCCTGCTATTGCAAATTGGATGTGGTGAATCCGCATCCAATTCGCAATAGTGTGAACCCAGCCCTAATTCTATCTACTTGATATGAGAGTAGTCATTGAAGTCACCTTCAAGCCCAGCTCCTGGTTCTTGCCTCCAGCTATGCTGCTACTGTCGTGCTGGTAAGATAAGGGAGTCCCCTCTGAGGCCGCTCCCACCCTGTAGCCAGAAATATATTCACTGCAACAGCAGATTCCTGACTCTTCTAGATAGTACCCAGTTTATAGTATACAGTAGTGTGTGTCCAGGTGTCCTACTGTCACCCCCTCCTTTCACACTGCCCTCCTACTCTCACTCTGCCCCCCTCCTGTCACATTGCCCCCTTCCTGTCACTGTGCCCCCTCCTATCATACTACCCCTCTCCTACTACACTGCCCCCCTGTCATACTGCCCCCTCCTGTCACACTGCCCCCCTGTCATACTGCCCCCTCCTGTCACACTGCCCCCTGCTGTCATATTGCTCCCTCCTGTCACATTGCCCCCCTCCTATCACACTGTCCCCCCTCCCGTCACACATGGATACTGATGTAAAGGAAAACTATGAAAACTACTAATGTAAAGGGAGGCTCTGATGTGAAAGAGGTACTTTTAATTTAAGGAGGGCTCCTGATGTAAAGGGAAACTCCTGATGTTAGGGCGGTGGGGGGCTTCTGATGTAAAGGGGCCCTTAAAAACGCACCTTTTCCTATGTAGACAAAAATCCTTGCACCCTCTCCAAGTAGATCCATTGTCTTTCCACTTGCTTTAACAGGGTGGCAATGCTCTTGGTTCAGCAGTGCACCACCAGGGACCAGCTTCCACTTTGATTGGACACAGCGGAAGCCAATCAGCAGGTCCGACAGACCCGATGTCCACCGAGACCTGATGATCATTCCCAAGAGACGAACAAGGCAGATCAGCATTCTGTGACAAGGGAAAACAGAGATATTGTGTATCTGCTAAGTAGGAACACAGATCTCTGTTTTCCCTCAGTCAAAGCATCCCCTAGGGACACATTTAACCTTTTGATCACCCCTGATGTCAAACCCTTCCCTGCCAGTGTCATTAGTACAATGACAGTGTATATTTTTTAGCACCACTGGTCCCCAAAAAAATGTCAAAAGTGTCAATTAGTGTCCGATTTGTCCGCCACAATGTCACAGTCCTGCTATAAGTCGTTGATCGCTGCCATTACTAGTAAAATAAAACTAAATAAATAAAAATATCCCATAGTTTGTAAATACGCTTATTGGGATTTTTTTTTACCAAAAATATGTAGCAGAATACATATTGGCCTAAATTGATGAAGGAATCTGATTTCTTACATTTTTTATTGGCTATGTTTTATAGCAGAAAGCAAAAAATATTGTTTTTTTTTCAAAATTGTCAGTCTTTTTTTGTTCATAGTGCAAAAAATCGCAGAGGTGATCAAATACCACCAAAAGAAAGCTCTATTTGTTGGAATAAAAGGACATCCATTTTATTTGTGTACAACATCGCACGACCATGCAATTGTCAGTTAAAGTAACGGAGTACCGTATCGCAAAAAAACCTTCTGGGACTAAAGTGGTTAACTGCCACTTTTTTTGGACAGCTTGGTCTGTGTAGAAGTGGATAAACGATGGATTCACTACAGAATAAACAGGTAATAAAACAGCTGTTTTAATAACTTTGAAAGACTGCATCATATATGTCATTTTTAATTTTGCTTGTTGTTCCACTTTTAAAAATACTGAGTAGTAAGTATGATAGGAGTTTCACAGTCAAGATACATGAAGCTATCCATCACCTCATTCTTTTCCAGCCGACACTCTTCCATCATCTTGTCTCCTTGTTCTTGGAAAGTGATGATAATTAGAGCCACAAAGATATTGACGAAGAAGAAGGGAAAGACTACAAAGTAGACAACATAGAAGATTGACATCTCCATGCGATTGCCACGACTTGGACCGCGGTCCTCTTCGGTCACGTCCACGGAATGTTGCAAAACCCTAATCACAAAAGATAACACAGGTCCCATGGGAAAAATTCAGTCCGGCTGTATTACTTTAAATATGGAAGTGCTCTAGGAATGGTACTTACTGAGGCCAACCTTCCCCTGTGGATACAGTGAAGAGAGTAAGGAGAGCCCAAATTATGTTGTCGTAATGGAAATCATGCCTCTTCCACTCTCTGCGCTTGACCTCCATCTTGTTTTTCTCATGATCTATGTAACTTCCTCTAAACATATGAAGCACACAGTCAGTCCATATATTGCCAGTGTAAAACATTCAGATTTTTATCTGGTTCTACAAATCGTTTCTCAAAAAAATGGCTTAAACATATCAGTTAATGAAATTTGATTAGGAACCCTCATTAGCATTATATTATAAAACAACTCAACAAGTACTGTTGACATAGCAGTACAATTTGTTAAGATTAGAGAAAAAATATATCAGAACAAAAGCGGAGTTGATTCCCTTAGCAACCCATTAAGTTTAATCTAATTTATGGGAATAGTAAAAATAAATCTTGATTTTTTTTTGCTAAGGAAAACAACTCCACTTCCCTGTACCTTTTCTACATTTAAAAAAAAAAAAGCCTCAAAGTGCTTACAAGTACAGATTAGAAGTTGTTCACAGAATGCACAGATTGCTGTTTATTTTATTCAAAATAATATTAATATAAAGAAAATCATAGTTCTGTTACTGAGAACATTCCCGCTGCTACTGGCATGCTCAATAACTGAGGAACTCTGTTGGTAATATCTTAGCGCAAGAATTTTCAGCTACTTCCACCTGTTTCAGCTATTACAGAGGTGTGTCCTTCTTGCTATTACTCATCTCTTTTGTTTTACAATATGGTAGCAAGAGAAGTGAGCCTTGATACTGCAAGGTAAAACTACACAGCAAAGGACAATGCCAGCCATTACAGCTTGGGAGGGGCTTACCGAACATCCATAACCGTCCATAAGAAATGAAAGGAAAAATGTATTGTAACTAACCAATACTTTTTTATGACTACAATCTTCGTTTGGGGCATATTTAAGGGATTTTTTTTTAAAGCGGGGCATGGTCAAACTGCTTCCCTCCCATATATACATATTAAAGGTCAACTTGTATTACACTGATGCAGCTTAAAAGGAGGTCAGTAGCAGGTTAGAAGTCATGATGAGCTGCTGGCAGTACATTTTCTGCACTATGGTTGGCACAAAAGGGGGAGGTGGGGTTGCTTGCGACATCATTTACCTAATATGGCCTAATGACACATTAGGATTGATTTACTAAAACTGGAGGGTGCAAAATCTGGTGCAGCTCTGCATAGTTTTAGTTAAGGCTTAATTAAACAAACTGAAGTTAGAAGCTGATTAGCTACCATGCACAGCTGCATCAGATTTTGCACTCTCCAGTTTTGGTAAATCAACCCCATTGACCTTATGCCTGATGCCCATATTAGATCAAAGATATGAGGAGCATTCCCATCCCTTTGTACATGTCCAGCTGCAAGGTGGGGAATCTCCCACCTGCATTTCATTGGCTTAGCTTTCTAAGGCCTGGTTTACACTGGTGCGACATGCACTGTGACTTCGAGAGCACAAGTCGCATGACTAGTCGGTCCCATTAAGTGCAATGAAACCGTTTTTACAACAGCCACTTGAGTGGCTCTGACTTAGAAAAAGGTTCCTGCACTACTTTTGGTGTGAATTCTTCATGACTCACATTGACTTCTGTTAAAGAAGTTGTATGCAAGCCATGAAGTTGTATGCAAGCCATGCCCAAATCAGTGTGAATGGGGCCTCAGTTAGAAGGGGTAAACTGCAGGTCAGATGCACCTGTCAATAAATTCTGATCTCAAAATTATCTCATACACTTAAAAACAAAATGCATTTGCCCAAACAACACATGCTGTTAAGATGCCAAAAAATGAGGATGCATTTTGTAATATCCAAGTGTAGAAGTAGTTAATTTCTGTAATGGTATGATAATTTTAAATACATATGTGTAAGTGTCATAACTCGCCTTTTCTGGTATATGATTACAGGTCCTTTAAAAATCCTATGACTCAGTGCAGCTAAAAGGCACACAGAATAATATTATCAAGCAGCAGTCCACTGGTGTGAACTATAATAAGCCATAATACTTGGCTCTGATCCTTTGTTTGCTATATGGATATCATCAGTGCTCTGTCCTTGCCATGGTGAGATCACGGCAGCAGACATACAGTAATACAATGATCCACTGATGAAAGAATTATGTATATGAACTTCCTTGTACATTTCTGATTGCATTGTAGAGGAGGACGATATCCCCCGAGACACATTAATTCTCCAGACGTACATGCATTCCTTCTCTGTATCCTTTGAGCTGTCTGTGCAGTAAAAGAACTTGCCCTTGAAGAGCTGAACAGCGATGACGGCAAATATAAACATGAAGAGTTTGTACACGATGAGGATATTAAAGACATTCTTCAAAGAGTTAACCACACAATCAAACACTGCCTGGGGAGAAAATCACATATTCAGTTTTCACAAGAAAAAGGAACATTGAATTTAGCATTATGAAAGGACAAGTATTTCTTAGATATGTTGATTGAGCACTTATACGGTCAGTTGTATTAGGTATTAAAATAATCCATTCACTAGCTGGAAGCTATTAGAGCAAAATAATCGCATAGAACCACCCCCAAAAAAAGAAAAGGAACACTTGCCTTTCCAGGCAGACGGCAAGGGAAATCTTTTCTCTCTTCTTAAGAAAGAATTGGGGTAATGGTTTTAACAAATAGTTTACTGAGTAATGCTTATTTTTATTGTGCTCAATCTGTTACAGTGGAACTCCACCCTAACACTAAACTCTCTAAATCTACAGGCATCCATGATCTAATACTAACCTATCTAGCCCTGTAAAGAAGAAATTGCTATATATACCTTTTTTGAAGCTGCTCCGGTCTCTAGTGAAGAGCTCTGCAGAGGAGACAGCTGACAGCTGGGAAATGAATGGGAAGTGATGTCATCCATATAGTTACTATGGGGCTTCCGATTTCAGCTGCCTCTCCTGCACCGGCCTCCACAAAGAAGCTGCTGCTGACAGCTCAGCGTGGGACAGGACCGGAGCGCCTTCAAAAAAGGTATATATAGCAATTTCCTCTTTACAGGAATAGATAAGTTAGTCTTAGATCATGCGTGTCTGTAGATTTAGAGATTTTAGTGTTAGGGTGATCTTCTACTTTAAAGCGGAGTTCCACTGTATTTTAAGTTTATAAAAAGTCAGCAGCTACAAAAAGTGTTGCTGTTGACTTTCAATAAACAGACACTCACCTGTCTCCCAGTCTAGCGATGTGGCCGGCATGAGCCTCGGATCTCTCCCCCTCCCTCTGTGGCGCCGTCATTGGTACTGTGGGCACCCGGCCGTGACAGGAAGCGGCTTCATGGCCAGGCGTGGGTGGCGCTGTGCTTTGTGATTGGTCCCGAAGTCTTCTGGGACCTTTCCTGTGTCCCAGAAGACTTGGGGAGGGAGGGGGAAGGAGACCTTCCACTTCCGATCGCCTAAGGCGACCGGAATGGAAGTACCCGTAAAAATCGGGTATTCGCTCAGTTTCACCATCAGGAGCTGAGGAGGAGGTCTTAAAGAGGAAGTTCCACTTTTGAGTGGAAATCCGCTTTAAGCTAACGCTGGGAGTTTAATACTACTTTGAATATATTACAATAGAGTGATGCCTACCATAACTCCATTCATAGCGTATGTACAATAATTTAACTTAAAGTGGTTGTAAACCTCAGGCATGTAATATGAACAAAGCATATCCCTCTATAGTGTGCTGGTCTCAATCCAGAGCAAGTGTCATTTCTGTCGGCTGCTTCATTCCTCTGCTATCTGAATGAGTCACTTCTGACAGGTTTTCCTGACACCAAGAGAAAAAAGGTGTCGGGTAGGGATCTCCAGCACACAATCTGTGATTGACAGTCTCAACTCTGTTCCTGTGTGCTGTGTGAAGGGGGGGTGTCCCTTCCCTTCAATCAGCTCAGCTTCTGCTCTCCATCCCCTTTTTTCTGACAGTGCAGACAAGCTTTATAAATTCTGAACTTTGAATGGATGTAGAGAACAGAAGACTGCAGATAAACAGATACAACTTATATAGAAGGATGTGTTTCATCCCATATATCAAGGCCAGTCTCTTCACTGGGTACATGTAAGGGTTTAAAACCACTTTAAGTCTGTGGTTTGCACATGCAGGGCAAAGAAAAAGGTTTGATTTAAAGCAGACAGATTGGTATCTGAATGGGCAAAGCACTGGTCTGCTTCAGGACTTCCCACAAGTTGAGTTTACATCCTACCTTAGTATAAAGTTTATTTCACGGTTTAGAGTTTAAGAGAACAAAAATCATACAATTAAGGCCCTGCTTATAAATATGCTAATGCTGTGACTAAAGAACTTGGGTATTTACATCAAGAACAATCACTGTGCCAGATATATACTTATAAAGCATTTATATAAAGTAATTTATCCAGTCGCACCAGAAGAGCCTTGGATTTAAACCTGCAAGACTTAGATAAGTAATGCCTCAAATCCCTTTCTGACGCTCTATTTTGCTTGTTACCTTCAGCTTGGGGAGACGCTTGATGGTTTTCAATGGACGAAGCACCCGCAGCACACGTAAAGACTTAATGGTTTTGATGTCTCGGCCTTTGTTAGTCCTAAGAGATGCACCACAAGTAAATTACAAATAACACAGAGGAGGGAATGGATTGACTTGCCCGTTCACAGAATATATCCAAACAAGGTGATTGCCAGAAACATCTATATCAGACACAGAGCAAGGACAGTCTGAGTGTCCCCTGTGCAATAGAGAGTACAGAAAGCATGGCGACGACTATTGTAATGAAATAGAAGAGGCTTTGTTCTGCATTACTTCCATGATTTCAAATATTCAAATACACTAGATGACCACTGTTCAACATTGCCAAAATCATCAGGAACAGGCAATGACTAGGATGCGAAGGGAAGCAAAGGGAAAGTATACAGAAAATATTTTTTGGTCAAAAAGCTATTGTAGGGCTGTTTAATTTCAGGGCTTGTGGGGCATACTCAGGCCAAAATTTGTGAAAGGCACATTCAAATGATGTAGTACATTATGCTTTTTCACAGATTTATCATCAAGAACAAAAGCAGAGGAGGTTATTGTTCTTTACCTTCCAGATTAACATACCACCAAATCCAATGCAACATTTTAATCCAACGATGCTGACAACTGACCTCCAACACATGCGCATTTAATATGTGTTTTAACTATTTTTCAACTGAAATTTTTTGTGAGAAATAATGAGCACTTCCGGCCCATTCATGTGTTAATCTATATATTCATTTATCCAAATAAATGATCAGAATTTTTATATATATCAATCTATACCTAAAGCTCGGGTCCAAGTAGATAACACACAAAATAATGCAGTTTTGTGTTTATTAAAAACAAAGTACAAACTCTGTGGAAGGTAAAAAGCTCTCAATTTGTACATGTATTCCAACTATGCAGTTAGATGTTTGCCTGGAGTTCAGTTTTTATTCCATATAATTTGTTAATAAGGGAAATTCTGGTACGGCATCCCAGGATTCATTAAATGTAAATTAATGCATTTTAAACTGCCTTTCGTATGATTAATTTCTGTTATGATGGCCCTTGAAAACCAAATGGCCTTTTGTTTCCTTGAGATAAGAGTGGCACTGAAGTAGTTTCTGCAGGGCACATTAGGCCTATGGCATATAAATATCTATGGGCTGCTTGGCAGGGGAAGTATCATTAGTCATTTTAATGGTTTCCAAACATTCAGCTTCCATCTAACATCCATAGGTAGCTTGAACAAGGTGGGTGTGTGTTTTGAAGGATTACGGTCAGATAACAGACACAAAAACAATATAATGTCCGTGGTATGTTGACAATACAAAAAGCTCACAATGGCTTCTTCACAACACAAGTTCATATTTACCCCAAAACATTCCTGTGTTTATCCAAGAAATAAGAAGGATGGATGGGAATAGAAAGCAAGAGAAGGCACCATATAAGAATAGTTTTGGTAAAAAGTGGGAAAATACCAGGATGGCAAAAAAATGTTTTCAAGAATTGAAAACATACAGGAAGAGAAAAGTTTCCTAATACTTACGCCAAAGCAAAAGCTATTAATGCGCCCACAACAACGACAAAATCCAAGATATTCCAGAGGTCACGGAAGTATGAACCTTCATGCAAGATCAAACCCTGGTCAATCATCTGTGAACAACACAAATTTCTAAGATTATTGTAAACATACATGACAAAGACAAAGAATCAACACACTTGCACATTTTACCAGCTGTAAGCCGGCGGGGGACCCGAGAAGAGAAAGATTAGGGCTGCTCTGTGCAAAGAAAACAAAAACAAATGGAGCTTTTAGTATCACTTTAACCTGACACTAGCGAATATTGTAGAAACCTGGTCTCATACAAACTAGAGCTGAGTCAGGCTCCATTCACACTAGTGTGTTTTATGATGCATTTTGCAGTTTGCAGAGATGCAGGGAATTTTTTTAACATGGGTTCCTATGGAATATGTCCACATCAATGCTTTTTTGTGCCGTTATGGTTTTGGAAAGGGTCTGGGACTTTTTTTCATGCAAAAAGCAGCGTTTTGCATGTAATAGACTTCAATGGGCAAGCATGAAAAAAGTGCCACGTTTTTTCCGCATTTTTGCCGCGCTTTGAGGTTTAAATCTGCCTAGCAACAAAATTTTCCCAAAAAATAAAATATATTATTATAAAAAAATAAAAAACAAAAAAAATGCAAAACACAAAATGCGGCAAAAACGAGGTAAAAAAATGCAGAAAGCACAGCAAAAAGCAGTGAAAAAATGTTGAAAAGCAACATGCATTGATGTGAATCGAGCCTCAGTGTGGATAACACATGTGGCAGTGTTGTCTTATAGAATTGAAACAGACATGAAATAAAAGTGTCTATATATATATATATATATATATATATATATATACTCATATTGTGTGTGCGTGTGTATCATTTTAAAAGGTTAGTCGCATTTATAACTGTAAAGAGAAAACTTTGAGCTGCAGGTTTGACAGGTCAAGTGATCATTGTTGTCATAAGAAAGTGATCATACAAAATCATTGCTAAAATGCCAAAATAAAAAGAGGCTTGCCTGGGCCAGGAACTACTGCCAGTGGATTCCTGCAGACTGAAACAAGGTCTTATGGACCAATTAATCATAATTTGATATTTTTGGTATATTAGGCAAGGTTTATATACACTTTGGAGTAGGAGAAATGGTGGTTTTCCAGTGTGTGATACCAACTATCAAACAGTTAGGCCCCTTTCACACTGGAACCGCCCAATCGTCAGCGGTAAACCGGCGCTAATTTAGCGGCAATCTACCGATGTAATAGCAGTGCTATGGCGCCGTTATTTGGGTGGCAGCACGCCACTTTTAACCCCCCACAAGGGGTTAAACAGGGGTTAAAAGTGCCGGCATTCAGTGCTCCCGCAGCGGTGTACAGCCGCTTCGGGAGCGCTGCCCATTCAATCCAATAGCAGGGGTGGTGGAGGAGCGGTGGAGGAGCGGTGTATACACCGCTCCCCACATCCCTGAAAAATCATGCCTGCAGGAGTTTAATTTTACTCCTGCAAGTGCACCGCCCTGAAAGAACACACTGGGTTGAATGGGTAGACGTTTTACAGGTGCTATTTTTAGCGCAATAGCGCTTGTAAAGCTCCCCAGTGTGAAAGGGGCTTTAGGGAAAAGTTATTATCTAGAGCTCTTTTGCTGGATTTTGCGACATGCACAGAGTGACTGGCACCCTGCACCAAAGGTTTACCAAAGTATTTTGCAGCACAATGCAATACCCCTTTTGGTCTATGATAATTGGTCATTGTACAGGAAAATAATAACCCATGCTATGTCTGAACTACCTTATAAGAAAACAAAAAGATGGTAGGTTTTCAAATCATGGTATGGCCAGCACAGTCTCCAGAGTTAAACCCCATCAAGCGGATTATGAATGAACTGGACAGAAAAGTGAAAGCAAAGCAGCCTACAAGTGCAACATATTTGAGCTAACATCTGTATCAGTGTTGGGAAAAATCTTTTGAACAATATTGGATTTTCACTTTAGAAAGAATGCCAAAAGTGTGTATGGCTGTTATTCCTGAAAATGATGACTACTTGAAACCGGAGTCATAAATTAAGATTCAATTTGGATAAAGCAATTTCATTTTTTCAAACTTTTTATTTTGTCTATGCTTTCATTTCACAAAATGTTGACACATTAACCTGTGTACATTTTTAATAAAAGACTGAAAAATGTGGATATTGAAACATTTTGGACTGACAGTGTATATAGTGCAAGATCCAGGCATTAAAAGTTTGATGCCAAGATACTGTAACTCCTGTGGGCATGTGAGAGATCTAAATCATCATTGGACAATTGATGACTGAAGAAAGTAGAAGCTGGACCTAGAAGATGACCAGGATTAAATGGCAGGGACAGCAATGGAACACAGAAGGGTAGTGTAGACCTCAAGTGCTGGAAGGGGACACTTTAGGAGGTAAGCCTGCCATACTTATACATTATGGCAACTGCTCTAGTGACACCATGCAGAGACAGTTATGCTTCAACTATGAATGAAAAGGGGAAGGCCTGTAAAAGTGACCATATCCCATTTCTGTTTGCTTGGCTTGACAGTGAGCATTGGGACAGAAAGATGCAAATCTATTCACCAAGGAGACAGTCAGCAACAAAAAGCTGACAGATATACTACCTCTTCTCCATTTTAAAGAAAAACATTTTAGTTGAAGTTAAAGTGTTACTAAACCCACAACAGTAAAATCAGTCTGTATATGCAGCTTGTTATACTCACTGTGGAGCTTAAGGGGTTAATCCTCTGCATTGTGTAAAAAGGCTCTTTGATCCTATATGGACAGATCCTTCCCCTCCTGCAGGGTCTCTCTTGGCAAGGCCAGATAAGACACAGTGAGGGTAGTCCTCCTGCACATGCTCAGTTTGGTCTCTATTGCTGGAGTGAACATTTCCTTGTTCTCAGAGCTAGCCAGGTCATATGATATTGACATCACACATGTGGGCGTGTATATAGGCTATAGTGGGAATCTCCTCCTACCTGAAAACTGAGCACTGGACAGACCCTGCAGTTTATCATGTTACCGTGGTATACAGATCAGCCAAAAAGGTATATAGTGGCAGTATTTTCATGTAAAAAGAAGATTTATAAGCTGTTGGCAAGGTGGGGGTGGGTCAGATGAACTATTTTCATATTATTGGGTTTAGTAACACTTTAACAAGGACAGCTCCCCAGGCATGGTTTTGTATAAAATATGGCAAAACATACCTTTATAACCATCTCAAAGGTAAAAACGCCAGTGAATACATAGTCAAAATAACGGAGAACCTGTAAAAAGACAACAGAAGATGTGATCACTCAATCTGATTTTGCAATGGGTAGACACAGCATACAATGATGCAGGTTCACAAAACTAAAGACAAGAAAAATACATCATTAAAATGATGCAAAATGGGCACACATTTTGAGTGAAAATTGTATAACTCACTTTGTTGTGGTCAGAGTTGGTCAACACTGGATCCTCAGCTGCTAGGGCGATACTACTGGCAGCAATCACTAGAAGGATGCTCATCTCAAAATATCTTAGATTCACAATGTAATGACAAACTTTCCTTACCCTAGGAACAAAAAATAACAGATAGTTCTTATCCTACTTCACAACCAACACCATATTGCTATTCTGGGAAAGGGAATAAAGGGCTTAAAGCAAAATATCTACAAAAAAGCCTCAAGGCTCTGATGACTAGTCTAAGTTCTGGGTAAAAAGAAGTGGTGATAAAAATCACCAAGAATACCTCTAAAGGAACAATGCCCATAAAACTGAATTGTAGCCAGTGGGTAGCCTTGCTATTTTGGTCATTTGATGAGCTACCGTCCACATCCAGCCTTTTTCTTCCCATCCAGCCAGCTGGAAAGACTACACAGTGATTTGCCCTCAGACTCACTGGCATAGTGTGGGAACTTTTCTCTCCTCAGGTCCACTTTAGAATTTTTGGATCCAAGTGTCCACTCTGATTTATTAGACTATTGACCCAAGATAGGAATTGAAAGGTTCTCTTAATCTCGCTTCGGTGGACTAAGGGTGATTGTGTGGATCAATGAGGAGTGTTTGCTGGCCAAGTCCGAGCTGCTAGACAACGTTGTCTTATTTTATCATTGTTTTTCTACTACAGTGGCATTGCGTTTTTGTGTAATTTTAATCCTTTCAAATGAAATTCGGTTTTATGGGCATTCTTCTTTTAGAGGTATTCTTGGTGATTTTATCACCACTTCTTTTTGCATATGTTTTGTTAACCTTTGGAACTAAACCCCCGTATGTATATACAAACAATTATTATATATTTTTTTGCTACGGGTACCTTTTTATCAATAAGTTCTGGGTGATTTGGTCACTCGCAATGAAACTGAAGAAGTCCAGATTCACTTACTCAAAGCTAGTATTTGTCTTTTTGATCAAAGAATGTGACAATTTGGATGTTTAGAACAGTAATATCTGCAGATTTGCTCAACAGCACAGGTAGCACCCAACGCATGCATCTGACTCAGGTTTTGCTTAACATAAATTTTACTGAACTTCAAAGAGTTAGAAAGTTAGAAACTAGAAAAAAATGAAGTAGCCTAATGGTATCCCACTGAAGGAGTTTTGAAGGCTAAGAAATAATATACATAGTCCACAATCCATAAAAAAAATCCAGTGTAATGTTTCTCTCCCCTAAAACGGTACACCATGCACCATCCAGAAAGCTTCTTACAGACTTACTAGAAGCTGAACAAGATCTTACAGTCTCACACAATTCAAAGTGTCTCGCTGCTTCACTTCTTTAACAAGTGAGTCCAGCAGTGGTTGTATTGTAAATTTTGCTGGAACACGGTCTCAGCTCATGTCACACCAGGAAGCATGTCACTAACATATCACCAGAATAACCCAAATGCACTTCTCATTTCAAGATTTTACCAAATACTCACTGGAACAGCAGCTTAAAATCAGAGACAGACCCTTCAGTGTGGAATCCTGGCACTGGTATCTTTAAGAACATGGAAGTTTTGCAGAGGATCCTGATACAGGAGAGGCGAGTATGCAAACAAGGATGTAACTTTATTTTAAAGAGGGTTAGCGTTGGGGTTAGGGAGGGTTTAGGTGTAAAGAGAGCTGAAGGTAGCTCCTGATGCTAAATACTAGTGTGTAATCTGGGTCGCCATACCTTTCCTTTCTTTTCTAGGTACTCATTTCATCTACCACAAACAGTCAACATCCTAATGGGGCAGATGCCTGGCTCATACTCCGTAATGCATATGCAAACCAAACGAGTAAGACCAACCTAAAAGGTCCCAGCACCACTGACTGAACACAACAGATTCCTGTACAGTCAGGAATCTACCTCTAATTCTTAACAACTGCACAGATAAACTAGATCTGTAAACTAGAGTCGTCAACTAGAATATTGCACAGATCAGCCTACACATACATTGATAAGAAAGCTACTGTCCATGATGAATGTCAGGCTCGGAAGGTGGTGATATGACAATCACAAAAAGATGACACTGACTTACGGATTGGTAGAACTGAAGATAAGCATTGAACTGTATGGTACAATGGCTTTTGGGGACTCTAAGATTTTCTCTTTCCTTTTCATGGCTTGCTCTTCTCCATCATCCACTTCTTCTTCATCCTTCTCCTGTTCCTGACATACAAGACTGGCCTCTCCGTCTCTATCTTCAGTCACTGGAACCCAACCAAAAATTTAGAGTAAACTGCTTTTAGTTGTTAACAAACAAATACACCACGTAAAGTGTTACTAAACCCACGACAATAAAATACGTCTGTATATGCAGCATAGCATGCTTGTTACTTGTTGTGGAACTTAAGGGGTTAATCCTCTGCACTGTGTAAAAAGGCTGTTTTATCCTGTATGCATAGATTCTTCCCTCCCTGCACTGCAGGCCAGCTTAACACAGGCAGGGTAGACCTCCTGCACATGCTCAGTTGTGTCTTTTATGCTGCAGAGAACACTCACTTGTTCTCAGAGATAGCCAGATCACATGATTTTGACATCACACATGTGGGCATGTATACAGGCCGTGGTGGAAATCTCCTCCGTTCTGAACTCTCAGCACTGTCGAAACTGTGCAGTGTATCACTGACCATGATATACAAATCATCCAAAAAGGTGTATAGTGGCAGTATTTTAACATTTTACAAAGATTTATAAGCTGTGGGCACTGGGGGGGCAGAGTAACTATTTTCATATTGCTGGATTTAGTAACACTTTAATGGAAATACTTAATAAACATTTATTTGACAGTAAACACAGAGAAATAGAAGTAATAGTAGTGAAAGCATGTAGTGATACACAGAGAGCGAGATGAGTCCTCACTCTGTACCACGGTGCAGTCGGAAGCCATTCCAGCATCAGGTAAGGTGATCACTGTACTCTCCGTGATTCGCTCCGTGCTGCTGGAGACATCGGCCAAACTGCAGCTGGTTGGATTAGGGCTCTCCTCTTGACTCCTCATGCTGCCCAGCAAGGCCTGTTCACTGCAATCCAAGTCTGGGGGACTGCCATTCTTCCTGTGGCTAATTTCCTGCAAAGGCGCAGTGTTGGGAATGGTGCCCTCACATCCCACTGTCCTGTCATTCCTTTCACACCAAAACAATAGTGTGAGGGACAAAGAGAGAAAAGAATGATGAGATTACTGTTGAAGGAAGAGAAAGAGAGACATAGCAATATGAAAGTGGGAAGTGAAAAACGGGGAACACTAGCAAAGGTAAGGAGGATGCGAGTCAGGTCCTCTTATTTTGACTTTAAAGGAGGGTTTTTTTATCACTACTACTATGTTGTCTGGTATTGGCTAGCAATCTTTAGAATACTGGCAGAATAATTCTCCATTCTGGCCTCAGTGAAAGTGTGCCTCCTATCAGAAGATGCACTAGATGATATCTGACCATCACACATGTGCGACCTTGTTGGACATCCTATTCCAATGTCATGGCCATCAATTCCCCCTTTTTGCAGCTATAACTCTCATGGGGAGACTTTCCACAAGAGTTTGGAGTATGTCTGTGGGAATATCTGCCTATTAAACCAAAAAACAATTTGTAAGGTCGAGTATTGATGTTGAGTCAGAAGACCTTCCTTGCAATTGGTGTTCCAATTTATCTCAAAGGTGTTTAATAGGTTGAGGTTAGGGTTCTATGTTGGTCCTCTTCCAAACCTGTCAAAATATGTCTTTATGGACCTGACTTTGTGCACAAGAGCACAGTCATGCTGGAACAGAAATGGGGCTCCCTTAAACTGTTGCCACAAAGGGGTTTATTTACTAAAGCTGGAGAGTGGAAAATCAGGCTCACTTCTTCATAGACACCAAACAGCTTCCATGTTTTATTACCAAAGCTTAATTGAACAAGCTAAAGTTAGAAGCTGATTGGTTTCTATGCAGACGTGAGCCAGATTCTGCACTCTTCAGCTTTAGTAAATAAACCCCAAAGTGACAAATGGTACTCTTCGCTGAAAACACCTGAACTCCCTAATTTAGGGTGGTGTCCACTTAATTTTGGCTATATGGGTACAGAAAAGTGTGATGGTCAAGTGTTCACAGACTTTTGGCCATAGTGTGTAAGCAATGACAACCTAAACAAATAGATCACAGAAGCACCATAGGTATGACATTTCAATGGACCACTAAACAGGTAATGAAAATGACCACATGTTAATCTATTTCATGTTCTAGATTGTTTTACTATATTAATATCATATTATAAAAAATAATACTTAATAAAAAAGTTCTCTCTCTACAACCAAAAAAAAGTTTGTTCTTAGTACTAGTAAAATGAAACATTTATTTTTACAACTTTCAGCGCATACTGAAAAGGTTTCCCAGGTTACACAAGACCTGAAATATGTAATTCTGTAAAGGGGGACATGCATGGATCAAAATTCAGCCAGTTTAGCAGGGAGCGGCCAAATTTTGATCCATGTATGGGCAGGCTGGTCTATCGATCAACTTGTGTACAACCAGACTGTTGGGTTTTTCCCAAACACACTGATCATTGTACTCTGATGGTGGGGAGGTCTCGCTGCTGTCAGAATACAATATCACAGCAGGAAGGATTCCCCCATCCATATCCAATGTGTGGATGGGGGAATCTGATTGGTTTTTGTTTATCCTGCTGGTGAAATGAAAACAAATGATCAATATATGCTCTGCTTTAGGCCGGCCATAGACATAGCGACTTTCTTTTCTGCAACCACAGGTTTCAGGATAGAAAATTGCTTGATTCACCCATCAACACAGACAGTGTTGACAGGGGAATCCCTCCCGTGAAGCCATTGTATTCTCCCGGCGGGAGGGTGGGGGGAGCCTCCCCACTGGGAGAACAAAGTGATTATCGCTAGTGGCTATAACAGCTGATAGCAATAATCGCATGTAAAATCCGTCAGGCTGGTTGTACCCAAGTAAACTGATCAATCAACTTGGGTACATTCAACCTGCCAATACATGGTTAGAATCTTGGTGTGTTCCTGCTGAACCTGCTGAGATACGAACCGTCTATGGCAGACTTTAGTTTGACTTACACACATAATGGGATTCATGGAGCAAGCTATGAATATACTGTATGTACAGTTCATGAGCACAGCAACAGAAAGTTTTATGTATGTAGAGGAGCAACAGAGCTCTGTATTGTCTTCTACAGTGCTATACAAAGAGAGATTTTCAATTGCCACCTTAAGATATGTATACACTAGTGGAATTTTGTTTGAAATTTTTTGTTTTAAAAATGTTTGCTCAATTTTCTAATCATTAGGGGGTCCAAATCTACTTTTGTTTTTGACAGCAGTGAAGAGAAAATTTGAACAAGTAAAATGGAAAGGTTTTTTCAAATTAATGCATTTCTACCAGTGTATATGATTTTCATTCAAGAAAGTCCATTCATTACAACATTGAATGTTAAAAGCAAACAACATTTTGAACTAGTTTCATACAATATTTGTCAAGCTGTCAATGAGAATTTTCGTACAAATGTCCATACAAATTTTCTTTTGAAAATCTAATATTGTACAGCTAGATTTGATTAACATTGATGTTGTCTTTTAACTTTTGAGTAGAGTTGAGCGAACACCTGGAAGTTCGGGTTCTGCTGGTCCGTCCGAACTTCGTGACAAAGTCCGGGTCCGGGTCCGGACGGAACCCGAACGATCGCACGGACAACGAACCCCATTGAAATCAATGGGGACCCGAACTTTTAGGCACAAAAATGGCTGTAGGAAAGTCCTGGAAAGCCCCAGAGGGCTGCAAAAGGAAGTAAAATGGGGGTAAGGGTAGGGCAAGTGCCCTACAAAAAAATGGGGACAGGGAAATAACTGTAAATATTTTTAAAAAAATAAAAACATAAAAAAAGCAAAAATGGAGGTGAATGTGGATCATCTTCAAACTGTGTCTGAAAAGTATTAATTAACGGTAGAAGCCATATAACTGTTCTAAAATCACCTTCTTTGTAGGGCAAGTGCCCTACAAATAAATGGGGA
>BLSH010437367.1:1488978-1515531 GCA_018402905.1 Glandirana rugosa
ACGAGAAAGGTTAACGTCGTCCAGTCTTCACGTCATCCTGTTTTCACGTATCAAAATTTTTTTTGTCATCAACCTATGTCATTCAAATTTGATAAAGATAAAAGGAATTTCATAAAGTTTAACGAAAAGAATTTAACAAACGAACAATTGTAACCATAAAACCGACACAACAATAATTCACAAACAAACGATTCACGACAACTCCACAACTTATGACCCACAACAGTTAATCGTATACGTTATCTCCACCCGACAACTGGTTTAACCACGAATTAATCACAACATAAATTTAAGGAAAATAGAAATAGTTTAAACTTACTGTATCCAACTACTGTTTTTTTTAAAACTATGCACTTTTGTCCTACTGCACTTCTGACCTGCTGCAATTGGAAAGAGCAAAAAATAAATGCTTGCTGGGTTAAACGAAAAAAAAAAACCTGATAGTGTGTATGCCTTTACAGTTCACCTCCTCACCTGCACTCCATGACAGGACACTAAAAAAAGTAGCAGTGTACTGGAGATCTCATCTCTCTGTCACTTTGCTCTCTCCTCCTCTCAGGACGTTCCTTGTTAGCTCATGAGCATCACATCACAACTAACTGGATCCTAGGGTTGCCACCTGTCCAGGATTCACCCTGACAGTTCGGGTTTGCAATCCTGCATCCAGGTTTCAGACCTCCTGAAACCCGGTCACATTATTCAGACCAGACTATGGCTTCCCAGCAGGTTTGCTGGCTTCAGTTGTGTAAGCCAAGAGTGTCTGTTACAATCTTTTTCACACTGCCCAAATCCAGCACTAATATCCCCCCCAAACACACACAGACGGGAGAGGAGAGAGGGCTTGATCTACTCCTATTCCTCCCGCCCCTACCCCTTTGTGTCTGTCCACACTCCAATCCCCGGCTCTTTGTCTCAGAAAAGGAAAATGGAGGTCAGAGATTTGAAGTCCAGCAGCCTCAGATACATCTGGATGAGAGGTGCTGATTGCCAAGGGGTGAGGGGGCTCACCATCTATCCCTGTCTGTGTTCTCTCTCCTGCCTCTGAGTGAGTACACTAAGGTAAATCAGGGTTCTCAGAGCATCCCTTATATCAGAGTTCCCCTTTACACCAGAGGCCACAGTCCTCTCCGTTCATCGGAGTTCTCAGTGTTCCCCCTTAAATCAGGGTTCCCAGAGCATCCCTTATCTTAGAGTCCCCAGAGTTCTCCCTTAAATCAGAGTCTGCAGAGTCCCCCTTTACAGCGTAAGGGAACTCTGTGAGCTCAGATGTAAAAGGGGAACTCTGCGGATTCAGATGTAAAAGGGGAACTCTGTGGACTCTGATGTAAGGGGTTGATTAACTTCATATGATTAGACATGTTAATTAATTGCAAAATATATGTATAGTTGATACTATATTACACTATGCTGTGTGCCGCTAAAATGTTCGGGTTTGACTTGAAGAAACGGTGGCAACCCTAGGATCCCTGTATTTCATCTGCCTTTCCCAGTCTGATCTCTGCTGTACAGGTATTGCAAGAGACGGATACCAGGTCAGATTTTGGTATTTACACTGCCTACATTTAAAAAGATATATTCAACCCTTTCGCCAACGCAGATGTAACGCTTACGTGGGAGATTTATGCGGGGGGGGGGGTACACACTCCATGTAAGCTTTCAAATGGAAGTGATTCAGGGGCTGTGCAGTTGCTGGATTGCTTCCACAGACCTCTGGAAGAGGCAACTACTAAACGTTCTTTGTGTGTTATCCTTTGTATTATTTATTGGATTATGTATAACATATTTTGTGAAATATAACACGTATAAGATGTTTAAGCGCACATCCTGAAGAGGTGATTTATCACAAAATGCAATGTTATAAAACGTGTCAAAAGCAGTGTGCAATGTTGTAAAGCTGGGGCCAATGTGATATATGAAATCTAAATGAGCGCATATTTTAGTGACCTGAATGTATCTTTTAAATGTATTCATATCAATGATAAAAAAAAAGCTTTTATTAATCACTTGCTTACTAGGCACTTATACCCCCTTTCTGCCCAGGCCAATTGTTAGCTTTCAGCGATGTCGCACTTTGAATGACCATTACGCGGTCATGCAACACTGTACCCAAGCAAAATTTTTATCATTTTTTTTCACACAAATAGAGCTTTCTTTTTGTGATATTTAATCACCACTGGGTTTTTATTTTTGCTAAAGAAACAAAAAAGACTGAAAATTTTGGAAAAATAATAAAAACATTTTCATAGTTTGTCATAACATTTTGCAAACAAGTAATTTTTCTCCTTCACTGATGAGGCTGCACTGATGGGCACCGATAGGTGTCACTGATGAGCACTGATGAGGCGGCACAGGTGGGCACTAATAGGTGGCACCAATGGGCTCAGATGGGCGACACTGATGGGCACTAAGATGTGGTACTGATGGGCACTGATAGTTGGCTTTGATGGGCACTAATAGGCAGCACTGTTGAGCACTGATAGGCAGCACTGATAGGTGAAACTGATGATGGGGCACTGACGGTCACTGATTGGCAGCACTGATGTGCACTGATAGGTGGAACTGGTGGGCACTGATTAGCAGCACTTGTGGGCACTGATTAGCAGAACTGGGGGACACAATTTGGGACAGATTTCACTGTAACAGAAGCCCGTTACTGCCTCTTTTCTTTTCTCCTCATGCTGATCGCGAAGAGAAAAAAAGCTGATCAACGGCTTTTGTTTACTTCCGTGATCAACTGTCATTGGCTCTGCGATCACAAAGCACACCGTGGGGGGCGCATGAGCAGTGCGATCGCAGGAGAACGTTCGGGAAGGACACCCTCCCGGCACTGGAAGCCCACGCTGTAGTCGCCTTTCAGCTATAGCACGGGCAGCAAGTGGTTAAAAAAGATGTATGGATTTTTTTTTTAAGAATCATACTTACCTAAGTGGATGCAGCATCGGTCTGATGCTGCATCTGTCCCCCAGATGCCTCGAACACTGAGAACCAAGCGATTGAACACCATTGATCGCTTGGTTCTCACAGCTCCCTGAGCAGAGAGCCGGTGACTGTCAGTCATCGGCTCTCTGCTCCCCCCTCCTCTCCCACTCTCCCTCTCTCCCTCGCTCACTAAAGCACTGGGCTGTGGAGGGGCAGGAGCAGGCAGCTCAGGCTCTCCGCAGCTCGCTGAGAGGCTGAACCAGGTGTCGGTTCAGGCATTGTCGTGATCTTGCCCGAGCCTGGACCGGCTCTGTGGTGTCAGCTGACAGCGGGCTTCAGCCTGCTGTCTGCTCCAAACAGGTCACAGGAGTGCAGAACGAATGAATGAGCTTTGGCTGTACTTCTCCTTTAATTGCCTAAAGTGTGTATCTGTTAGAGATTAATATCCTTCTAGGAAGAACGTTTACTATTTTCACCCTTGATTGGGTGGTTCCTTGCTATGTATTGTTGCACTAGATATAGAAGAACATACAGAGTAAGTATAGATAGTTCCTTTAATACATAACATGATACACAATATATTTCAGCGTATACACATTTATAACAAGAACAATCTCTCAATTGCTGGTGACTTGGTAAGTTGCAATTAATGAAACTATATATTATGTTATTTTCTTAATGTCTAGGTAATGCCTGCTGTCAAAGTGGTAATTACTAATGTTACTGATACAGCTCTGTGTCATTATGTGACTCATCGTGCAAAGCAAATACTTTCAAACACTAATCACAGTACATTCACTTTAATGGGGAAAACCGGAGGAATACTCTGTTATTCACAAGGGAGTAAACAGAAAAATGTGGGTTTTCTATTTTTCATTGTCATATGTTTTGTAATTCATGAGACAGTGGGGTCAAATCATTAAATACTGCATTCATTTTTGCTTTAAATAACTCGTCCAATATTTATCTCAGAAGCAGGCAATTCACTAAAAAACATGCGTTAATTAATGCAATTGTTAATTTTTTCATTTTGCGATATTAAGCGCATTTTTTACACCTTATTTCATTGCAAGCTAGACCTCCAGCTGCAACGGGAAGTGAAATATTTAGCAGCAATATTACTACTGCTGCTAAATGACAACCAGCATCTCTCTAAGCTGAAGTTATCAGATTTAGCAGTGGTAGTAACAAGGCTGCTAAATGTTGTAACTCTAAAGTGGGGTACACACTATAAGAAAATCAGAGGAACAATCATCCGCTTTTCCTCGTTGTGTCACAGCAAGTTGGAATTGAGGAAGGATATAATGTATGAAAATTCTCGTATGACAAAGGCTTTTTTGTTGTTGTTTATTGTTTCTGATCATGCGCAGTCTTTTGTTTCTGGCTTTTCTCATCCAAAAATCATACAAAAACGGCACACATTAGATGAAAATAGTTCATTCTGGTCCCATACGAGAAAAATATTAGAGTTTGTCCCTTCAGAAATTTTTGTACGGAAGATCAGAATTGGCTGTCAAAAGTTGCGTGCACACTATAAGAAAATCGTACGATCGTTCCTCAGACAAAAATGTTCGTATGATTTTATTATAGTATGTACAAGCCTTTATTTCATATTTTCATTATTTCATATTTTCCTATTTTTCCATCCACACACGCAAGGTGGATGAAGGAATCATCCACACACGCAAGGTGGATGAAGGAATCATCCCCACTGTGTCATTGTATTCTGAAGGCAGGACTAACTGCTGTTATAATACACTGATCAGCGGTAGCACTCATTGATCAACAAAAGTTTTCCAATGTTCTTGTTCGACAGAAGTCGTTTGTTAGCCATACATGAAGAAATTCAACTGATCCCTAATGAACCGGCAGAATTGCAATCCATCGAAAAATAAATAAATAACTAAACTTAGCTTTAACAATGCCTCCTGAATAACCATGCCCATTTTAAAATTAATGTCCCACCCCTAAATAATGTATATTCTCCAACCACAATAGCCTGAAAGATGCACAAAATAAAAAAAAGGTGTCCCTGGACATTTTTGGGAAATGTTGGGAAGTATGAACAAGAATGATCTTATGGAAAGATAGCTAAACGAATGGTCTGGCGACTGGGTATCTTTAATGGAAAACAGTAAAGTTCTAACTGTAGCCCGGTCTACTGTTCCAGTAGGAAAATGGACTTTGTGATTGTGTTTTGCCCTGGAAAGATGCTCACACCTGCACTTCTATAAGAGAGACTGCTGGCACATAATACGGAACAATTAAAACTTCCTTCCATCCAAGCTGAGGACACGAACTGCTGGAAACTTTTAAGGCAACATAGAGTATTACGGGGAATGTAATTCACAAAGAAACTCAGCCATTACTACAGGTTTGGTCTAAACTACCAGAGAGAGCCACAGAGGAGGAGGGTTTGGAGCATTTTTCCCCGACTGAGGGAGAAGAAGGGTTCTTTCTGCAGGGAGACCATAATTGTTACATGCCTGCAGCACATGGGGAAAATAGAGGGGAGATTTCTACCTGAGAGCAGTGGACACGATGAGTGGTCGGTGACACCTGAGAGCACAAAGCACAGGCTATACTGGAGCACTGGAGTGAGACCTGCACTTCAGGGAGCCTGTTGTTCAGTTAAAGAGCTAGACGCAGGGGACACGAACAAAGAGAGAGACCCCTTTGCTTACTGAGTAGAAGAAGAACTGCTGCCTACACAGGAATGGTGTGCGGCTGTGGGCCAACCCTACCCTACAACCTCACAGCAGAGGGACAGAGTTGCCTACTAGAAGCGCTGTGTCATTGCATGCCTTTTAAAGGGACAATACCCCAAGCACTCCTATGCAAGGTTTTGGGCCCTAACAAACTGGCCAACAGAAGGACTAGAGCAGTGCACTGCTAAATACAGGCTGTTACTCTGGTGTATATCTAAGCCTCTTCTCTCAGTTTGGGTTACCCAGGACACATTTAAAGAAAGAGGTGCACTCTTGAATATTCACAGTTTTCTAGGCTGTTAACTATACTATTTATATTGCCAACCCATTGATTGTGATCTACCCGTCGATCGCGGCCAGGTTCCGAGTAGATTGCATCTCTGCAGGCTAAACTGCTCCTCCCAGTGGTGTACTAATGGGGTATGGTCAAAGTGAGAGCTGGGCGGAGCAGTGTGGGAAGTCCAGAGCAGGGAAGGAGAAATTCGGGCGGGCGGAGCAGGTGAGGAGAGAGCCGGGCAGGCACAACAATGGAGGAGACTTGCTCTCCCACTGAGCTACCTCTCTCGCTGAAACAGCAGTTGTGGGCTCACTGGGGCTGCTGCGGCTGCCAAAGTTTCTTTAGCGCTGTGTATCACAAAGAAAAAACTGTGAAGTGGCCGCAGCAGCCCCAGTGAACCCACACCTGCTGCTTCAATGAGAGAGGTAGCTCAGTGCAAAAGTAAGTCTCCTCCCCTGCCCTGGACTTCTCTGGGTGTCTTCTGATCTTGCAATTCTTTGCCTTGGGGGGTAGGAGGGAGGTAAAGGATG
This sequence comes from Glandirana rugosa, assembly GCA_018402905.1. Taxonomy (NCBI): domain Eukaryota; kingdom Metazoa; phylum Chordata; class Amphibia; order Anura; family Ranidae; genus Glandirana; species Glandirana rugosa. Next base: position 1,495,413 of record BLSH010437367.1, read on the forward strand.
AAGGGTTTTTCTGTACTGAGACACCTGAACTGGGGGAAGGGGGTCTGTACTGGGTGGGTGGAAGGCTGTGCTGGGGGGGGGGGGTTCTGTGTTGTAAAGTTGGTTGGTCTGTGCTGGGCAGGGAGCCTGTACTGAAGGAGTAGGCTGGGAGGGAGGATAAAGGATGTTGGGGGAGATCTCTGTCATGAGGAATATGGGTGGGGGTGAATTGCACTGAGCAGAGGAGGTCATTTTGGTACCAGATAGCAAGGATAACTTGCCACAAATTTGTGGCAGTGTTGAATTGTAATTCTTGTTAACTTGCTGCACATTTTTACTGGCAACTTGTACAATTGCAGAGCACTTGAAGCACAAGTTCTAGTTGACACTTTTCCAATTCATAGCAAATTTGCATGGCAAGTCTCTAGCAAGAGCAAAGTTGCAGTGGTGAGTCTACAGCAAGAGATCTCCAAGTCACAGTGACCCCTGTGGTGGGATGACTATTGCAAAACATAACTGAACCAGAACTTGCAGCAGATTTGCAGAATGTTTACAAAGAAAGTTGATCTGGATTCATGATATGCGGACATGCTGCAATTGTGTAACAAACTTGTGAAGCCTGGCAAGTCTACCAATAGCTTAGCAAGTAATTTCAAACTTGCAGTTCAATTGCTTGCTATCTGGGTGGTGCTTTGTAAAGTGGTCTGTGTGTTAGGGCTTCTTCACACTAGTGGTTGGGGCAGTAAAGCTCTTCAGCTGAGCCACAGTTTCACTGCCTCTCAACAACTCCCCCTTTAGCTGCAGAGGCAGCTGCCGGGCTGTACACATGCTGTGATCACAATGCTTTGGTTTGTGGCCACAGAAGAAATTATAGGTCCTTACTTATTATTGGGGGCTTGCTAGTAAATTTAATTTTCTATAAATAAAAAAAAAGGCGCACCCCGGTGATCTCCTCCATGTTGTTTGGGTAGATCTCCACCTCTTAACTGGTTCCCCACCGCACGCCTTCTTTTCACGGCGGCAGTGGGGGAGCCCTGCGCGAATCGCCATAAATAAGTGGTGATTCGCATTTGGCCACCAGGGGGCGCGCACCCGCCGCACTCCTGGGGAGTGTGCCCACGGCTCGGGCGGACCCGATGTCCGCCGGCGAGCCGCGAAGAGCGGCTACAGAGAATGAACGGGGAACCGCCGATGTAAACACGGCGGTTCCCCGCCCTGTCAGTGGGGCATGAGAGATCTACTGATCCCTGTCACTGGGATCAGTTAGATCTCTCATGCCCATGTTAGCCCAACCCCCCCACAGTAAGAACACACCCAGTGAACACGATTAACCCCTAGCTCTCCCCCTGCAGGTTAACCCCTTCACTGCCAATGACATTTATACAGTAATCAGTGGACATTTAAATTTCTGATCGCTGAATAAATGTCATTGGTCCCAAAAAAGTGTCAAAATGTTCCGACATGTCCCCCCCAATATCGCATTACCGCTAAAAATCGCAGATCGCCGCCATTACTAGTAAAAAATTTAAAAAAAATAAAAACCCCAGAAATGAATTCTCACCATCCGTAAACGTGGCCACTTTTGCGCAAACCAATCAATAAACACCGATTGCAATTTTTTTTATCGCAAATATGAGGAATTATATAAATCGGCCAAAAACGGTGAAAAAAAATGTTTTTTTATATTTTTTTTTGGATTTGAATTTTAGCAAAAAGTAAGAAATTTGGGTTTTTTTGCAAAATGGTCGCTCTTCTTTTGTTTATAGCGGCGATAAGAAATGACGCAGAGGCGATCAAATACCACCAAAAGAAAGCTCTATTTGTGGGAAAAAAAGGACGCAAATTTTGTTTGGGTACAACGTCGCACGACCGCGCAATTGTCAGTTAAAACGACGCAGCGCCGAATCACAAAAAGTGCTCTGGTCCTAAAGTGGGAAATTCTTCCGGGGCTGAAGTGGTTAAAGGTTGCCTACCCCTGGCTTAATTATTCATCTTAAATATTCATCCATCTGGTTACAATACACTTTGCTGCTACTTAAGCAGTCTGTGTCATTTCTGGAGGGTAAGTATTTTTGTGTTTCTGTGATATATCTATATACTAAAAAGAGAATTGTGATCTTTATTCTAAGCAAAGAAAACATGATTCTCATACAATTCTAGTGGTGTAACATCATCTTTCACATTATACAAAAAAAATTGGGCTAACTTTACTGTTTAGTTTTTTTAATTCATTAAATTGTATTTCTTCCAAAAATATTGCATTGGAAGACCACTGCGCAAATACAGTGTGACATAAAATATTGCAACGGCCACCATTTTATTCTCGAGGGTCTCTGCAAAAAAATATATATAATGTTTGGAGGGTCTAAGTAATTTTCTAGCAAAAAATACTGATTTTAACGTGTAAGCAACAAGTCTCAGAAAAAGGTTTAGTCTTTAAAGAGGAACTGCAGTCTTCTCACATAATTTGTAATAAAAACATCTTTGCCATTCTGAAGCTTCCCTCCAACCACTTTGCATATTATTTTATATATGCTGTGATTCTGTACTTGCCAAATATGTTGCAGAAATCTCCCTCCACTAAGTCTGGCTGCATCCATTTTAACTGTGGGCAACTAAAGCTGCTGCCTGTTCACTTCCTAGATTTACACACACACAGAGAGGCACACCTCCAGCTCTGCAGCCCTACAGCTTTCATTGGCCCTCTTATGACTCATCCCCCCACTCTTCCTGGCAAACTCTCACAAGAGTGAGAGAGAGAGCTGTGCATGATGTCATAAGCCTAGGCTAATGACCAGACAAGTAAGAGGAAGTGGGCTGTATAAGGTATTTACTGGCAGAAAAAAAAATGTTTTACTATCCAAAGTTAAAACAGCAAGGGCAGAAAATTTAATAGATGGAAAGTTGAAAAAATGACTGAAGGTCTGCTTTAAGACCCCTTTCACACGATCGGCCCGCTCAGATCCACCTGCCCATTTTTCAGGTGTATCTGAGCGGGCCACCCATAGACCTCTATGGGCAGTTGGATGTCAGTGGATATGTGCCGCTGATACCAGTCTGCCATCCGATCTTCTCAAAACAGACGTATGGCAATACGTTCGTCATCCATCCCAGCGGATCAGATAGGATTGGATAAAAATGGACATGCAGTCCGTTTTCATTCGATCTTCCCATAGAAAACAGTGCGGCTCTGACAGGTCCGTCCCTGCACAGTGAGCGGAGACGTACCTATCATCCGCCGGCTGAGCAGAGACGGACCTGTCATCCACCAGCTCAGCGGAGATCAACGGAGTGATCTTCCGCTGAGCTGGCAAAGTCCACTGAGCTGATCAGCTCCATGTGAAAGGGGCCTAAGTGGTTAAACTGCCCTCATCTACAGACAGAAGTTCATCCCTTTGATCTAAAAGAACCAAGTGTTACTCTTTATCTCGTCTGAGCGATATTGTGATAAACTTGGCAGGTTGCCTGTTTTATGCCGACAGTTGTTGGCTTGAGCAGAGAACTCTCTGCACTGAATCGAGGAAATGCTGTGTTAAATGCTGTGTTAAGATCCTGAGACATCAAGCAGCTCCTTTGGCTTTGGGGGCAAGTGCAACATAAAATGTTTCTGTAATCTGGCATTGTAAAAGTAGAGAATGAAAAAGAGACTCATACAATATGGACAACCAAACCCATATATGCCAACATACAATGTCTAATATGCCTTTGGTAACTTACCTAAAGTAAAAAACACCTTTTTACTATAATGAAAAAGAAACCTGTACTGAAAGAAATATGTAAGCTGCCCCAGCTGATCGCTTCATCTGAAAATACTCTTGGCCTGGCTGTTGATTTATTGAGCTAATAATCCCAAAGGTGCTTACAGATCTGTTGTGACCTCACCATGACTGGCTGGTAACAAGCATTTTTAGGGGCTCAACAATGATGGCCTACTTATTTCCCCAGGTACACATTTCATTAATATGAAAGACATAGAAATAATAGTTTTGTTGCTTCAGAATTCATGTGCTGATTGCAGATTCATAGAATGTAGCACAGTATTTCGATTTATACTAAAATATAACATAGAAAACAACATGCAGGTTATAGCTGACTCACTCAACAGATGATGCATTAGGTGCAGACATAGGGCTGACCTCCTTGGCTTTTTGAAGGGCATGCTTCTGGTTAAATGCTTCCTCTTCTTCCTGTTCATCCTAGAGATAACCAAATCAGAAGACATCAGCTGCTCTCCAAGCAAGCTTCTCATCTGCTTTTGCTTAGTAAACTGACCTCTTCCTTTCTGTATCTTGGGATATATAAGGTGCCAGGCAGTATTTTCAGCTCCAGCTTCACCTCAGCCTGGTGGCACTGGAGACTGCTGACAAATTACTAATACTTCTGGGTATGGGATAAGCAAGGAGGTTTCTGCTTGCCATACCTAACAGTCTATGTGACTTATTACAAAGTGCTGTCACATGTGGGTGTGACTAAACATATGCAAGTTCTAACATTCAGCAAGTCAGCATTTGCATAGTACACTTGCCGTCTTCAGGAGGAAAGGTCAATTTACTTGGCAACCACACACAACAGATTTACTCCAAAGATAAGTCATCTTACAATACCTTGTGGTCAAAAGTCTTATTTCCTCCTTGCCCGCAAAATGGGATAAAATAGGAGTAACATAACAAAGGAAATGCTTTCTATAGTTGCTCAGGCACACCACATGCTGAAACACTGGTGATGCAAAACATTTTATTTATCAGCCACCATATGTATCTACAGCTTGCCTTACAGATACACAAATATAAGGACTTTTCATTGCTGTAAGTAGTAAGGGAATGTTACAAAAATGAGTCAAGTGGAAAATGTCCATGTTGACCATAGAAGCCAAGTTCTTCCTTTTATTTCCGGTCTACACCACTAAAATAAGAGCTGGAATTTGGTAGGTTGCTGTTGGCAAATCCAATACTTTTAATAATTGAAGTTTTCATAGAAAAGCCCCTGCAAAATACTAGGAATCTCGATAAAATGTACTTATTGGTAATGTCACATAGATATAGATTTAATGGGGTTGATTTTGCTAAAGACAAAAAGGCTATGCACTTTTCAAGGGAATGTTACCTTAGCTTACTTTATGCAATGCATACCTATTCACAGCAAGGGAAAAAAAAAGTATTTTTACTTGTACATTATTGGATAATAACAGTTATCAGAGATTCACTACATTTGCTAAGCCAAGGGACAATTTCTATGCAAAGTGAAGATACCCTTGCAAACTGTATAGCCTACTTATAGAAAGAGTAGGTATACAGCGTTGATGTATATTGTACACCTAAAAAGCTGCAACCAGACGTACACAATATGCATAATAGTTCATAAATGGTCAAAAAAAGTTTGCGCTATTAATTAAGCTAAACCTTAGGTGAGGTATGAACAGGTATGAACATCAAAAATGAATGAGTCCATTACATAAAAACATTTAAAAGTTCATGGATAGATGAAAGGCTGCTGTGAGTAGTCAAATAGCACAATGGTGTAGATCGAAATACCTGATGATCCACTCCAAACAGTGCAAATAATCCACCACCAGATAGACAACCTGCTTACCAGAAGTAAGGGTAATAGACGCACGTGGCTCAATACCAAGCCAAGGTCCCTGCTTAGGGGTGGTAGATCCACTTCACGCACTTGATCTCTCTGTGGGAGACGAGTCCCCTGCAGCCCTGATATTCTCCAATATTCAATCCAGCAGAGCTCACATATAAAAAACAAGCCTCACAATAGTGTAATACTATCTCAATGCTTTAAAGTGGTTGTTAAGCCACTTTCACATCCTAATACCATCCCCTCTGTGTTCTAATCCTGTGTGCCCCTGTGTGAATGATTTAAAAAAAAAAAAGTCTGCTATACTTCATTTCACAGCTGTTCTCTGCAATCACATGATTAGCTGGCTTTCTCCTCTCCCTGTGTGATAGATGCAGCAGGGCAGGCTGAGATTCCTCTGCTGAAATCACTAGGGAGAGGAGAGGGGAGGAGAGAAGAAAGCCAGCCGATCATGTGATTGCAGAGAAGAGCTGTGAAACGAGGTATAGAAGACTTTTTTTTTATAAATCATTCACACAGGGGCACACAGGATTAGAACACAGAGGGGATGGTATTAGGATGGGAATGTTATTTCAGCAGCAGGAGTTAAGGGAGAGGCACTGTCACAAGCTGACACTCAGAGAGGGGAGGGGGGAGAAGAGGGAGGAGAGAGCACAGAGCAGACAGATAGCAGGCTGCATATGACAGAGGCACACACTGACTCTGGTCTCAGTTCTCTGCAGCCATGTTATTTTGGAGTCAGCATACAGGGGAGAGAGCAGAACCAGGCAGGTTCAGCCAGGTATTTCAGTTGATACAGGGGGCCAAATGACAAATGACACAGCACAAGCACGGAGCTGTATAAAATGCTTTAAAGGAACAGGATCTTATTTTTTTTGGGTTAACAAACGCTTTAATATTAGAAAAGTAATACACTTGCACACAAACGTGACTGGTATGCAGTAAAACAATTAGCCAGCCAGCTACATTCAAAACTCCCATCCTTCTGGGTATTCAGATCAATGCGGTGACATCAGCACGCCTTTTCTGATGCGTTTCATCATCAGTAGACGTCGTCCTAGGACATAAATGTGTTTATGTAATGGACTCATTCATTTTTTGATGTTCATACCTCTTTATTCACCTAAGGTTTAGTTTAGTTTAACAATCCAACCTTTTTTTGATCATTTATAGCCTATTTATTTTTAGCAAACCAACCCCACTATGATTTCAAGGCTGGTGTATATAGGAAGACTTAAGCTGACCATACACTAGAACATTTTCAAATTAATGCTTGTATCAACATCCTTACAAAAATTGTAAAAAACTGCTCAGTACATTCAATGATTTGACCAATGTTGCTCAAATGTACTTTAAAATTGGTTTGCTGTTAACATTCAATTTTTAGAAAGAATGGACTTCACTGAATAACAATATGCTTAAAACAATACATTTAGAATTAAATTCTACTAGTGTATGGCCAAGCTTTAGACCAAGCTAATGTGGAATTAATGATTAAATCAGATATCTTTGGTTAAAATAGGAGGTGGCATAAAGTGATCTTCAAAATAAATGTCATGATATACAGTACTGTGCAAACATTTTAGGCAGGTGTGAAGAAATTCTGTAAAGTAAGAATGCTTTCAAAAATATATATTTTAATTGTTCATTTTTTAAACTTGCAAAATGAAAAGTGAGCAAACAGAAGAAACTACCCTTTGGCTTCAAACCAGCACCAATTCTTACACTTGCACACTTTGGTCATTGGCACAAAGTCAGGATTAGAGCCAGGTGTATGATTAACCAATTATACCAAGCAGGTGATAATGATCATCAACTTCATATGTAGGTTGACACACAGTTTAAGGTTGAGGAACAGCAAAACTCTGCTACTAAGGTGAGGTTCTGAAAGAGTTTCTAGTCACAGGTCATATATTATGGCAAGACTGAGCAAATTGGCAAGACACAAGTTAGTTATACTGCATCAGCAAGGTCTCTCCCAAGCAAAGATTTAGAAACTGACTGGAGTTTCAAGATGTGCTGTTAAAGCTCTTTTGAAGGAACACACATAAACGGAAAACATTGAGGACCATAAACGCAAGGAAACTTAATGCAGCAGATAAAAGACACATCATGCTTACTTCCATTCAACATCGGAAGATGTCCATCAGTGCCATCAGCACAGTTCGGAGAAATCTGGCCGAAGTGGTTTTCATCAAAGAATTGTGACCAAAAGCCATACCACTGACATGTAAACAAGGCTAAGTGACTCAACTATGCATGGAAACATAGGAACTGGGGTGCAGAAAAATGGCAGCAGGTGCTCTGGACTGATGAGTCATATTTTGAAATATTTGGCTGTAGCATAAGGAAGTTTGTTCTCAAAGGGCTACAGTGAAGCATGGTGGAGATTCCTTGCAAGTTTGGGGCTGCATTTTTGCAAATAGAGTTGAAGATTTGGACAAGATCAGTGGTGTCCTCAATGCTGAGAAATGCAGGTAGATACTTATCCATCATCCCATACCATCAGGGAGGTGCATGATTGGCCCCAAATTTAGTCTGCAGCCAGGACAACAACCCAAAAATACAACCAATGTCATTAGGAACTATCAGTGTAAAGAAGAACAAAGAGTCCTGGAAGTGATGGTTTGGCCCCCAAAGAGTCCTGATCTCAACATCTTCAAATCTGTCTGGGATTACATGAAGACAGAAGGATTTGACGCAGCCTATAACCACAGGAAATCTGTGGCTAGTTCTCCAAGGTGTTTGGAACAACCTACCTGCCAAGTTTCTTCAAAAACTGTGTGCAAGTGTACCTGGAAGAATTGATGCTGTTTTGAAGGCAACGGGTGGTCACATATATTGATTTGATATGGATTTCTCTTCTGTTCATTTACTTTGCTTTTTGTTAATTGATAAAAAATAAACTATTAACACTTCTATTTCCCATTCTTAATTTACAAAAATTTTTTATACCTGCCTAAAACTTTTGCACAGTAGTGTATATGTGGAATATTTGTTGCTGTAATGGTTACAAGACAGGTAGACGTTGCAATAGGAAATTAATGATTAAATTAATGATTACATTTAATCAAACCAAGATAGAAGTCCTAATAAATATATAAAAATGCACTTGATAGTTTTTCCCTACATATTAAGCTGTCATATTCCTTTAAATTGGTAGAAGAAGGAGTTTACTGCATTCTTACCTTAGTTAGCTCCTGTGCATTGGCCAGGTTGTCCACAGCAATGGCAAGAAATACATTTAGGAGGGTGTCTAGCCAGATTAAGGTTAAGAAGTATTTAAAATAAACATACAAATATTGAAGCAATGATTTATGGTAAACTAATATGTTGCTGTCTTACCATAGAATATACAACTGGAGTTGTCTTAATTTCTAAACTCATCCTCCATTTCTAAGTGTTCCTGGTGCAGGACTGGAAGTGCTCTTGCATATACGCACCCCAATCCAAAAACATTATATACAGTATCTCACAAAAGTGAGTACACCCCTCACAATTTTTGTAAATATTTTATTATATCTTTCCATGTGACAACACTGAAGAAATGACACTTTGCTACAATGTAAAGTAGTGAGTGTACAGCTTGTATAACAGTGTAAATGTGCTGTCCCCTCAAAATAAATCAACACACATCCATTAATGTCTAAACCACTGGCAACAAAAAGTGAGTACACCCCTAAGTGAAAATGTCCAAAATTGGGCTCAAGGTGTCCATATTTTGTGTGGCCACGATTATTTTCCAGCACTGCCTTAACCCTCTTGGGCATGGAGTTCACCAGAGCTTCACAGGTTGTCACTGGAGTCCTCTTGTTAGTGTTACAAGGTCTCAGGTGTGACTGGGGACCAGGTGTGTTAAATTTGGTGTTATCAATCTTAATTTCTCATACTGGTCACTGGAAGTTCAACATGGCGCCTCATGGAAAAGAACTCTCTGAGGATCTGAAAAAAAGAATTGTTGCTCTACATAAAGATGGTCTAGGCTATAAGAAGATTGCCAATACCCTGAAACTGAGCTGCAGAACAGTGGCCAAGGCCATACAGAGCTTTAACAGTACAGGTTCCACTCAGAACAGGCCACGCCATGGTCAACCAAAGATGTTGAGTGCACATGCTCAGCATCATATCCAGAGGTTGTCTTTGGGAAATAGACGTATGAGTGCTGCCAGCATTGCTGCAGAGGTTGAAAGGGTGAGGGGTCAGCCTGTCAGTGCTCAGACCATATGCCGCGCACTGCATTAAATTGGTCTGCATGGCTGTAGTCCCAGAAGGAAGCCTCTTCTAAAGATGATGCACAAGAAAGCCCACAAACAGTTTGCTGAAGACAAGCAGACCAAGGATATGGATTAATGGAACCACGTCCTGTGGTCTGACAAGACCAAGATAAACTTATTAGGTTCAGATGGTGTCAAGCGTGTGTGGCGGCAACCAGGTGAGGAGTACAAAGACAAGTGTGTCTTGCCTACAGTCAAGTATGGTGGTGGGAGTGTCATGGTCTGGGGCTGCATGAGTGCTGCCGGCACTTGGGAGCTACAGTTCATTGAGGGAACGATGAATGCCAGCATGTACTGTGACATACTGAAGCAGAGCATGATCCCCTCCCTTTAGAAATTGGGCCACAGGGCAGTGTTCCAACATGATAATGACCCCAAACACCACTGCCTTGCTAAAGAAGCTGAGGGTAAAGGTGATGGACTGGCCAAGCATGTCTCCAGGCCTAAACCCTATTGAGCATCTGTGGGGCATCCTCAAACAGAAGGTGGAGGAGCGCAAGGTCTCTAACATCCACCAGCTCTGTGATGTCATCATGGAGGAGTGAAAGAGGACTCCAGTGACAACCTGTGAAGCTCAGGTGAACTCCATGCCCAAGAGGGTTAAGGCAGTGATGAAAAATAATGGTGGCCACACAAAATATTGACACTTTGGGCCAATTTTGGACATTTTCACTTAGGGGTGTACTCATTTTTGTTGCCAGTGGTTTAGACATTAATGTTTATTTATTTTGAGAAGACAGCAAATTTACACTGTTGTACAAGCTGTACACTCACTACTTTGCATTGTAGCAAAGTGTCATTTCTTCAGTGTTGTCACATGAAAAGATAGAATAAAATATTTACAAAAATGTGAGGGGTGTACTCACTTTTGTGAGATACTGTATTTATTCAGTATTTTCACTGCTCTGCATTTTATGGTAATTTTTAGGATTAAAAATGTAATTTATTCAAAATTTCATCACAGATCAGCTGAATTTACTGTATGCACATTGCTTTATTGATTTTTGTGTTTTGTATTTTTTTTTTTTTAAGTATGTGTCCTATTAACTCTAATAAATTAATCTCTGTCCTCACTTTACCCATTGATAGTAAAATATTTGAACGTATGCTGCTCTTCTCTTTCCGGGATTGGAATTTAGGCCACGTATATTCAATGTCCCTCATTTAGTGGAAAATGTGCACTTAGCTTAGTGATTAAGGTAAGCATCCAGTAATGTGCATTATTTTTTTCTTTTAAATGTACAGTGATTAAATATAATTGGCTTCACCTTATTTACTAAGCTAAGTGGAGCTTTTCCCTTTGCACGGTGAACCTTCTCTACTAATTTGTTAACGTGATATTTAAGGCATATTTAAAAAAAAAGAATAACAAACATGTAATACTTACCTCACAGATTTTGCACAGAGCAGGCCCCCTCCTCCAGTGCTCCTGGCTCCTCCCCCCTGACCAGTGACCCCAATGGCAAGCTGCTTGCGATGGGGGCACTGGTGCATGCTCACTCCCAAGCCCCGCTTTATGCGGCCATAAGACACAGAGCTGAAGCTCGACCTCACCCCTCGCTCTCTCCTCCTTGGCTCACTGGCTGTGGTTGACAGCAGTGGGAGCCAAAGGCTCCCGCTGCTGTGTCTCAGCCAATCAAGAGAGAGAGAGAGACCTGGGACAGCTGAGGCTCCTGCACACATTACTGGAGGGGGCTCAGGTGAGTATAAGGGGGATTGTGGGGGAGCAGTACACCAAAGTTTTTTTTTACTTGCATAAAAAACCTTCAGCCTCTACAACCACTTTATATCAACCCCATTGCTCTTTGCCCCCCCCCCTTTAAATTGGTTGTCATGGAAGTCCAAGTTCAAATTAAACTCTTGTGGTGTCCGCAACTGATGTCATAGGTACCAAATAACAAAAATCAATCAGCGCTCTTGGATATTGTTATTGTAGCAGCTGAACACTTATAGGCAAATTCAAACAAATCCTACAAAAGGCATAAAATAATGTAGTGAGTGCAGCGCTAAGATTCAAAGTCTTAATATGAGATGTGTCCATGCACATGTGTCCATGCAATATGTAGAGATATCCAGTGCTCCAGTGCCAATCACCGTCACCATATATGCTAGAAGCTCACCTCCAAAATTTGGCTCTTATTACAGGAGCCGACACAAGCATAAATTCTCCATTTCAGGATATCCAAAAGACAGTAGGATGATCACCATCAGTATACTCTCTTTATCAGGTGCAGGACACTTTCAATCTTGGATTCTCAATCCCCTCATGTACTCCATAAGCACCATGTATAAAAAATAAAGAGAAATCTAGTGCTCTCCGTATAAAAGATGAACAATTTATTAAAAGTAACAAAACATACTCACAAATGAAGCACTGTAACCCAGTGCATAGTTCACTGCATAGCAATAAAAACGATCTTTCGTAAATGACATGAACGTTAGAACGTTCGGAAGACAGCAACGATCGTGGGTACAGCCACTTCCCACTTCTGGACGCGTTGCGTTCCACCTACCGGAACTTGTCATAGGTACCGCCTATGTGCTGCCAGTATTGTGAATTCTACATTGTGATGAGGATTGAAAGTGAATGGCGTAAATGCGGTCCCAAAGGTTGAATTTTTTTCTGCAGCTGCACAAGTTGCTCTGTTTTTTTTTTTTTAAATGGAATAAAGTTACAGTTTGACATTTGGAAGGATTATTTTAGAGGTTCAGCGAACATCTGGATGTTCGGGTTCGGTGGGTTCGGCCGAACTTCGGGAAAAAGTCGGGGTTTGGTACCAAACTTGACCCTGAACCCCATTGAAGTCAATGGGGACCCGAACTTTTTGGCACAAAAATGACTGTAAAAAGTCCTGGAAAGTGCTAGAGGGCTGCAAAAGGAAGTAAAATGATTTTAGACCAATAATCTGTCCCTTACAGCAACAGCATGAACCTATCCCCTATAGGAGTAGGCGATGATTTAAGAACAATAATCTGTCCCTTACAGCAACAGCAGGAACCTGACCCTATAGAACTAGAAGATGATTTTAAAACAATAATCTGTCCCTCTAAGCAGTAGACTCTACCTAGTCCAGTCAGATCGTTCTGTAATGCAGGATGAGATGTTATTAGATCTGCAATCTGTCCCTAAAAGCAGTAGTAGTAGTAATCTCTACCTAGTCCACAATCAGATTGTTCTGTAATGCAGGATGAGATGTTATTATATCTGCAGTCTGTCCCTCACAGCACCGGCAGCATCCTCTCCCTACACTACCCAGAGAGCATGTGACATGCAGCACTGTCACTCCAGCTTATAAAGAGGCTGGGTCACATGATGCACTGGCCAATCACAGCCATGACATTAGTAGGCATGGCTGTGATGGCTTCTAAGGGCAAACCAGTGAAACGATTGTTGATTGACTGCCCTGTAGCTATTCAACATGCGTGATCAAATACCCAAACCCAGAACTCGAACCCAAACTTTTTTCAAATGTCCGGGTTCGGGTCCGGGTCACGGACACCCCAAAGTTGGGTGCGGACCCGAACTTTACAGTTCGGGTTCGCTCAACTCTAGTTACACTTTAAATTGCCAGAGAAATTAGAAGAAAGGCACTTGATCAGTTTGATTTTGGTTGTATTGGGTGATGGTCCCATGCTAATAATTGTAACAGACATCGTTCAATTGATTCGTCTTTGGGGGAAGGTTTTATCAGATGGATATGAAAATTGTTTTCGATCACTATTGTTTCCTCCACTCGCCACTTCTGCTAAACGTGTACTCTGTTCTTTGGAGTGCCCCAGTGGACATACATGCATTTGGCCACTAGGATCCTATCTGCACAGCCCACTGCCCTTGTATGTAGCAGACAAATGCAAGGGAAAAAAAATAAAATTGAGTATTACAGTAAAAAAATGCAAATTATAACTAATGAAAATGTGGCAAAAAAATTGTTATAACTATAATGTAACTTACAATAAAGCAATATATTTCCAGCTCACATTACGTAAATGAGGATGCAGTGCATTTTTAAGCATCATGCATCCCACTTCTGCACAAGAGCAATTATGTGAATTTATCATTCTTGCCGTTTCTGTATTTTTTCACACAATTATCTGATAGCACACTTTTGAACACTGTAGAAATGTGTTTTTAAATTATTTTTAGCGATAATTAGTGGGAATAAAAATGATACATAATGATTTATGCATCTTTGCTGTTAACCAAATGAACAAAAAATGAATTCTGTAGTTGATTATATTATCAAAATAAAGAGAATACACCAACCAATAAATACAAGCCATACAACAGATCTAAACATTGCTTGGGGATCTCGGGCTGGGTAGTTAAAAACAATCTGTTAACAAGCTTTTGTAATCTCTTGGAGCACCTATTACTTGTGCTGGAATGCTGTTGCAAGATTTTTTATTGAATTCCTGAAAAAAAAGCAGCTTCTTTCACAGCGTGTATGCAACATCCATTCATCAATTAAGTAAAAGTTATAGGCTTTGGTGGGGTGCTGATTTAAGTGTGGCATCAGACAAAATCTGTCCCCATGAAAACAGGTAAAAAACCTTACTGTCCTTGCTCAAATTGTGTGCTATAGAGCAGTAGTTCTCAACCTTAGTCCTCAAGTATCCCCAACAGGCCATGTTTTGGGAATTTCTCTTAGATAAAATAGCTGTCCAAAATACTAAACCATTGACTCTAATGTAAAGCACCTGTGCAAGATAAAGGAGAACCTAAAAACATGGCCTGTTGAGGGTACTTGAGAACCACTGCTATAGAGCATCCACTCTCAACATGGCTACCAATCACTACAGTACTGCTGTACACTATCTGTTGTTCACTTACTTTAAGCCCAGAGGGAACCGTACCTACCATAAAAGGGGCAGCTGGCTGTGTTGGCTTCCAGGGCAAATGTTTCTAGACATCCTTTGTTGTTGCTCATTCATGTTCTGTTTGTTGTCTGATATCAGTCCAGTCAGGGCAGGAGGCAAAATGGACCTTTCTTCCATATAATATCTTTAGGGTTTTTAAAGGCCCCCAAGTACAGTGCCTTCAGTACACACCAGCATCCAACAGTTTTATTTCTGAACATGAAAGGTTCCTAATAACATGCTTTGCTCTATGTCTGAGAAAGTGTCAGACGCTGATGGACACTATAGGGGCATTGTTCATAAGGTTTAATATGCACTAAGACATCATGTGAGTTCCATTCTAACTACAGCCATGGCCCAAACCCTGTACAATTACCCATGTACACCTCTAAATGTCTGACAATTCTGTTGAGCAGATCTCACTAAATGAGAGACATAGCAATCACGTCTGAGTCTGCAATATTATTTCAACTGCCACCTTTTTTTGGGTAATATTGAGCTCAATGCTTAGCAAAAAATGATTGATTTATTTCTCTATGACAAAGGAAATGATGCTTCTATAAGTGCAGAACTTTTCTTATGTAGGAAAATGTATGCAAGTGATAATGAACACTTCCAAGACTTGTGAAAGCATATTACCGCTTGCAAGGTTGCCTGTCTTAACAGTGCATGATTACTGCAAACTGTGCTCCCAACACTTGCAAACAACCTAAGATATATAGGTTCTCTACAATTGACATTTGTGGTCCTAGGTAAAGCTTAGCTTGCACAAATTAGAGATGTGGAGATTGATTTGCGATCCATCTGTTCAGTCAGTTGCTGTCATTTGGATATTTTGAATGATCAGTTTTGTGCAAAGTGTCAAGGTAAGGTACTTTAAAGAGATTTTTTTTTTAGCACAATAAGTCTTCCTTTCATATTTCTACACTTGAAAACCTGCCATATCATTATGAGGAAGACCTACATCTTCCTGCTGTACTGTATTTTGTCTATTGAATTTATAGTATCTATTTAACACAAGTGGTAAGAACACTGTAAGGTGGCAGCGAGATCAAAGGATCCAAGGCAGATGGAAACCAAGTCAGAAAATATGACAGAGAGATGTCACCATGAGAACACCAAAAGGATAAAAGAAGACTGCAGGTGTCTAAGCACACCAGGCTCCACATACAATTGAAATCTCACTTCAGGATCAAATGAACCTTCAAAACCCTCAATGACTATGCTGACAGATCTTCTTACACCTGCATGAAGCTGATACTAAAGCTTTGGTGAAAGAGATATTGGATACCAATCACAGCTGCTCTCTGTGCAATCCACTTTGATTGACTAGATCGGTAGTCTCCAAACTGTGGCCCGGGGGCCGAATGCAGGCCTTTGCTTGCCTTTATCTGGCCCTTGAGGAATTATTTCTGATATAGACACCAACAATAGGGGTACATTTCTGCCACTGACACCAACAATAGAGCAATATTCCCCCCACTGACACCAACAATGGAACATAAGGCACTATTCCTCCCATTGACACCAACAATGGGACATACGTCCTTCCACTGACACCAACAATCGGGCACTATTCCTAATACCAAAGACAGAGCATTGTTTACTTCCACTGAGCACAGTCCAGCCCCCTAAAGTCTGATTGATAGTAAACTGGTCCTACGCTGCTTTGTCACCATCTAATAAAGGAGATAAGCAAAAGAAGAGCCCTTGTATAGAAAAGTGCAATTCTAGCTTAACTTAAAGAGTACAAGTTGGCTACTCTAAGTAAATAGGGGCATATATATAAAAACAGATCAACAAACCCTGCAGTATGCCTGTATACGTCTATATTCAGTAAAAAATCATGAATCTAGAATGGATATATTTTATATCACTGCTTAATGTTTTCTTTTTTTTTCTGAAAGTAGAAAAAAGATTATCTTTGAAAATATGGTCATGGAAGTATTTGTGAGATATTTGAACAGTGCATAGAGGAATCTCTGAATGAAAGCCTGAGCACTATTACTCACAATGAAAAAAGTATAAAAAAGTTCTATCATTCTGTATTTTTGGTAGTGGTCTGGTTTTTCTTGCACACTACACCCCAACTCATTGACCCACAACCTCAAGATTATACATCCAACACCCTTTGCTCCACATGCAAAGTTCTGTCTTTTATTCTTGTGTAAAGCTTTTAATCATATCTTTAGAGTGCCATGACTAGGACTCTTATGCTCTGTGGAGGGTTAGCTCAAGGGGGATCACCTTCCCTGGGAAAAAGGCAGTCCAAAACGGCAGGTTTTCTTAAAAACTGACTTGTAGCCAGTTTTATTTTAAAAGGTTGCATGAAAATAAAACAAACAAAACAGAAAATAAATCCTTGCCATCCAGGCTCTTACTAAACATCTTCAGTTTCCCTAACTGAGCAGTAAAGGGCTTCTCCCAGTCATCCACAAAACAAGGACAATGAAAACCTTTTGTTTCAGTCATAAAGCAAAACTTCAGTTCAAGCTTTCTCATGTTTGATGGATCCAGAGTCCCAGGCCAAAGCAAATCATCTGATCCAGACCTGCTTCCTTTATACCACCTGTTGATGGACACAAGTAAACTGCAAAATCTAGTCCGGAACCAACCCTGCCAAGGTGGCTGGTAAAACCCAGACCAGATTCCACCTTAGTTTCCTGCAAGTGAACGCATGCGAGGTGAGACAAAGTCCATTGATCACCTCACCTTTCATAACGCCACATATTCCCCCCCTGCTCAAGCCCCTGTGGCTGAGCAACTGTCCCAACCAGACAATTCATACATGAAAGGGCATCTGCATTATTTTAGAGTTTCCCAGCTCTATGTTCCACTGTGAACCTAAATACTTGCAGAGCAAGGAACCACCTTGTGAAACGACTGTTTTTCTCTTTGTTATCACACACCCATTTAAGAGGGGCATGATCAATAATTATTTTGATTGGTCTCCCTAACAGGTAATATTTCAAGGCATCTAAGGCCCATTTCATAGCTAAACATTCCTTCTCAACAATGGCATAGTTTTTCTCATGTCCGTTGAGCTTTCTGCTAAGGTAAACCACTGGGTGCTCTTCCCCATCTCTGACCTGCAAAATACAGCACCCAGTCCTACATCAGAGGCGTCTGCACCACAAATTCCTTTGTGAAATCTGGGGTCACAAGCACAGGTTGTGCACAAAGGGTTTGCATCAACATTTGAAAAGCCTTCTCTGCCTAAGGATTGCACTTGATCGTGACCAACCCTCTACCCTTCATCAGATCCATCAGTTAGGCTGCAATGGTGGCAAAAGTGGGTATAAAACACCTGTAAGTACCCTGTGATCCCAAGAAATGCACAAACTTTCTTTTTATTTATAGGTTGGGGCCACTTTTGAACTGCCTCAGTACCCACGTTTCTTTTGCAACATCTAGCAATCCCCTGGGATGTCTCTCATACAGTAGTCCAAAAGGGGAGTAACCTGTAGATGCCTGAGATACCTCCCTTATGGCAAACATGTGGTATGGCAGCAAAAAAATCCCAATTTCTCCCATCTTTGTCCACCACCTTTTTTAACATGCTTTTAAGCATTTTGTTAAATCTCTCCTCAAGACCATCAGTTTGCGGGTGGTAGACAGAGGTACAGAGATGGGAGATTTTGAACAACTTACACAATTCTATAGTGACTCGGTACATAAATAAGGTGCCTTGATCCGTCAATATTTCTTTTGGAATACCCACATGGCTAAATACCTGGACAAGCTCTTTGGCAATAGTATGCCTGATGAAAGAGTGCGCCCGTTGATGATGTCTCGGGTAAGGAAACTCTGAAACTCTGAAACGCGTCGCATCTTGATGACGTGGGACACTCACCAGCTGCTCCTCTGCAGCCTCTGAAGCCCGGGCTCTGATTCCTTCACATCAGCGGACGTTCCATCTGCCTTCGGCCGGCCGACATTCCGCTCCACCGGGACTACAGGCACAGGACACAGCAGTGAGGAACCCCACGGTCAGCACGGACACCGCTGCTCCCCCACTTTGTCTCTCCGCAGACTCATGTGCGGACATGCGCTTTTTATCTCCTTTTATGTGAGTTGGATATACCCCTGTTTTTTACCAATAAATGTTATACTTCTGCATTTAGAGGCGCCTTCTGCTTTCTTCCTTGCTCTAGTGTTGGATACAGCTATCCTGTGAGAAGAGCTGCCGATCTGCAGGTTCTATTGGGACTTCATATCTCCAGACCCTTCCCACCTGATCCTTGCGCCTATTCATCTTATTTTTCTTTGGCAATAGTAGGTATTACGCAAGGGAATGGCTGCAGGATATCGCGTGGCATGGTCCAGTATTACCAGTATGTGCTGATGCCCCGGGCAGACTTTACTACTTGTCCCACCAGATCCATGCCAATTCTTTCAAAAGGCACTTCAAGGATTGGTAATGGTACCAGCGGACTGCGAAAATGGGGCAAATGCACAGAACACTGACACTCTGGGCATTACTCACAATATTCTTTGTGCAAAAAGAGACATGCGTGTTTTCAAGTAAGCATTATCACATTGCATTGGTTCATCATTTAGGGAACAGTTAGCAGCAATATGACCAAACGCATGGCAGCGATAACCTTTAATGTGTTCTGTGCCCAGTCCTCTAATGGCCTCAAGAGACCTTTCTAACCTATTTGGCCAGTCTCCAGGTCCTGAGCCCATAGTCTCATTATCACAACAGTCTTGTAATTTTTCTCACACCCTTGAACTGTCTTTCTGGATCGTCTGAGCGTTTATTATACCCCTATAGACATTACAGTGGGGCACGGATAGGTTCAACAAGTCCTCGGCAGCAGTATATCTTTCCACCAGGTCCCCCAGCTGGTTTGCAGTCTTAGGGTCCCCATGGCTGACCCACTTCCTCAAAGTGGCAGGGAGCACACATAAATAATGGTCCATGACGACACGCTCCTTAATCTTAGGGCCTGGCAAAGTCTCTGGCTGCAGCCACTTCTTGGTGAGGTGTATTAAGTAGTGTTGAGCGAACCCGGACTGTAACGTTCGGGTCCGTACCGAACTTTCGGGTGTCCGTGGCACGGACCCGGACATTTCAAAAATCGTTCGGGTTCGGTCCGGGGTTCTGCTATTTTACTCCACGTGTTGAGAAGCTGCAGGGCAGCCAATCAACAAGTGTTTCACTGGTTTGCCCTTAGAAGCCATCACAGCCATGCCTACTAATGGCATGGCTGTGATTGGCCGGTGCATCATGTGACCCAGCCTCTTTATAAGCTGGAGTCACAGTGCTGCAGTCACATGCTCCTTGGGTTAGTGTAGGGAAAGGTAGCTGACTGCGTGAGGGACAGATTTGAGACATTTTAAGACCTGATCCTGCATCCTGAGATAGATTATTTTACTACTGCTGTCTGTGCTGTTGCTCTGAGGACAGATAGCAGAAA